>JAABKJ010075445.1:38855360-39109135 GCA_011634705.1 Andricus grossulariae
TCCCTATTCAGTAAATTCAACTCTGAGAGTTTGAAATTCTTTGAATTATGTTCAAATTGTCTGTTGCAAAAATGACTGTGGAAAGTAAAATCTTGAAATTTGTTATCCAAGAAGAATATTTTTTCAGGTAAAACATCATTTCTTCGACATTCAATCAAAAACCTTTTGTGAAGGATACTGCTACTAATTAAGAGTTGTGAATTAATAATATCAACGATTTGTACTCAATTTTAAAGAGGAAGCAGTAGTAACATATTATCGGTAAATTTTTCAAGAATGTCCGATATCTTGTTTTTTTTTCAATTTTATGTATATGGTGTGAAAAATGAAAATTCTGATATGACATGAAGGGATGATAAATTTAAAATGAATTCATAGAACCTAATGAGAAAATCTAACTACATTGGTTACAAATTTAATTATTCTACTGAAAATACAACTATTTTTTTTTAAAAGTCGTCGTTAAAGATTCATCTATTTGATGAAAAATGTAACCATTCAATTTTGAAAAGATTAATCTTCTTGGTTAAAAAATCATCTTTTGACTTGAATTTATGTTGGTGTTAAGGTTTTCGACCAAGGTTGTAGTGATAAATGATAGGTTGAATGTTAAATTTTGTTGTTGAAAATTAATTTTTTACAACATTCATCATTTCAGTTGAAAATTCACCTCTTTGGTGGCAAATTTAACTATTTTGTTGAAAACACGTTTATTTTGATTAAGAATTTGTTTTTTTTCTAACAAAAATGTAATGAATCCATTTTTGTTTGAAAATAGATATTTTTAATTGACATTTCGTCATTTCTAGTTGCAAATTAATCATTTTTGGTTAAAAATGTTTGGTTATAAATTAGTCTCATGAAGTTGCGGATTTCACTATTTTGTTGAAAATTCGTCATTCTGGTTGAAATATCAACTATTACGCGTTTAATTGTTGTTTCATCATTTTTGGTTTATAAATTAAATAATTGGTTTGAAGTTAAATTACTTGTAAAACCTTGGAAATTAAATAATTTGTTACAAAATTTAACTAATTGATAGAAAATTCAGTTTTTTCATGAAAAGTTACATCACCGGGTTGAAAATTAAACTGCTATTGTAGGAAATATTTTGTTGAAAATTGATGTATAATTCTTCATGGTAGAAAATGCACCTTTTTGAAAATCAAAGTATTCCAGTTTTGTTTGGAATTTATCCTTTGTGAATTGTAAATTAAAATATTCAGTAGAAAATTCATGTATTTTTTGAAAATTTGATTGAAATTTCATTTATTTGGTTGAACATTTGTTTTTTTGTAGAAAATCCATCACTTATGGTAAGAAGTCATCTTTCTTAGTTCAAAATAAAATTTTTGTTAAAAATTCAACTTCTCGGGTTAAATATTTAACTGTCTTCTAAAAAATTCCTCTTTTAGACTTGAAAATTCAAATGTTTCTGGATGAATTTTCACCTTTCTTGTTCGAAAATTCGACCAGTTGATTGAAAATGCATCTTTGTAGCATGAAAATTCAACTATTTTGATAAATTCATATTTTTTGGGCAGAAATTCAACCATTTTGTTGAAAATTTGTCTCTTTTGCTCAAAAGTTTAACTATTTGGTTGCTAATGCAACTGATTGGTTAATACTGATTTTTATTGTTGAAAATTTGCCTTTTAGGGTTAAAAGTTATTGGTTTTCTTTTTTTTTTTTTTTGAAAAATCACTCTATTTTATTTGTCCCCCATTTTCTTCACTTCACCTCTAAGTCTCCTTATTTCCTCCACTTTCCCTTTCCTTATTTCCCACCACTTCCCGTCATTTGCCTTCCCTTATTTTCTATCGCTTTATCCATAGTCCCTCCCCTAATTTCTTCAGACTTCTTCTAGCGGCTTCGTTTATTAACTTCTTTAGTTCCCCTCCCCTTACTTCTACTACTCCCTATCTCCTCATTTTTTCTACTTCCCTTTCTAGCCCACTTATATGCTACACTCTCCCTTTCCTTTTCCCAGCACTTCTCCTAAGTCGCCTTCCCTCATTTCCTTCACTTCCCTCCTTAGTCCCCTTATTTCGTACTCTTACCCTTTTCCTATTTCCTACCACTTCCCCTGATTCGCCTTCTCTTATTTTCGAATGCTTTAACTATAGTCCCTCCCCTAATCTCTTTAGACTTCCCCTGGCCCCTTATTTATTATCTTCTATAGTTCTCCTCCTCTTACATCTACTACCCCCCAACTTCTGATTTTTTCTACTTCCCTTTTTAGCCCCATTATTTGCTACACTGTTCCTTTCCTTATTTCCCAACACTGCTCCTAAGTCGCCTTCCCTCATTTTTTTGATTTCCTTCCTTAGTCTCCTTATTTCCTACCACTGCCCCTAATTCGACTTCTCTTATTTTCTATCGCTTCACATAAAGTCCCTCCCCTAATTCCTTCATGGATCCCCTGATCCCCTTGCTTTTCAACTTCTTCAGTTCCCCTCTCCTCACTTCTACATATCCCTATGCCTAGATTTTCTCTACTTCCCTTTATATTCCCCTTATTTGCTACACTTTCCCTTTCTTATTTCCCAACACTGCTCCTAAGTCGCCTTCACTCATATACTATCACTTCAACTACAGTCTCTCCACTGATTTATTTACACTTTCCTTAACCTCTCGTTGATTAACTTCGTTATTTCCCCTTCCCTTACTTCTCATGCTCCCGCTTCCCTCATTTTCTCTACGTCCCTTCTTAGTTCACTCATTTTCTACACATCCATAGCCCCTTATTTCCTACACTTTCCTATTTCTTGTTTTCCACTACTCCCCCTAATTCGTATTCCCTTATTTCCTATCACTTCAAATACATTCCCTCTCCTAATTTCTTTATGCAACACCTGATCCCCCTGTTTATCAACTTCTTTAGTTCTCCTCCCGTTACTTCTAATGCTCCCTTCACCCTCATTTTACCTACATCCCTCCATAGCCCCTTATTTCCTACATTTTGCCTTTTCTTATTTCCCACTACTTCCCCAAATTCGCCTTTCCTCATTTCCTATCACTTCACATACAGTCCCTCCTCTAATTTCTTTACACTCACCCTGGCCCTCTCGTTTATCAACTTTTTCCGTACAACTCTTCTCGCTTCTACTACATCTCATCCCCTCATTTTCTCTACTTTCATCCTTACTCCCCTCATTTCGGACACTTTCCGTTTCCTTATTTCCCACCACTTCCCCCAATTCCCCTTCTCTTATTTGCTATCACTTTATCTATAGTCCCTCCGCCAATTTATTTGGACTTCCCTGGCCCTTACGTTTATTCACATCTTCAATTCCTCTCCCCTTACTTCTACTTCTCCATCTCCCCTCGTTTTCTCTACTTCCCTCGATAGCCCCTTATTTCCTACACTTTTCCTTTCCTCGTTTCCCACCACTTCCCCTATTTCACCTTTCCTCATTTCCTATCTCTTCACATACAGTCCCTTCCCTGATCTATTTACGCATCACCGGATCCCCTTGTTTATTACCTTCTTCAGTTCCCCTCCCCTTAGTTCTACTACTCCCTTTCGCCACAGTTTCACTACTTTCCTCCATATCACATTATTTCCTACACTTTCCCTTCCCTTATTTTCTATCACTTCATCTCTAATCCCTACTCTAATTTATTTACGCTTGCCCTGATTCCCTTGTTTATCAATTTCTTTAGTTCCCCTCCCCTTGTTTCTACTACTCCCTCTACTATCGTTTTCTCTATTTCACTCGATAGACCCTTATTTCCCACACTTTCCCTTGTCTTGTTTCCCACCACTTCCCCTAATTCGCCTTCACTCATTACCTATCACTTCACAAACAGTCTTCGCTTAATTTCTTTACACTTCTCCTGGCCCCCTAGTTCATTGACTTCTTCAGTTCCCCTCCCCTTACTTCTACCTCTTCCTATCCCCTTATTTTCTCCACTTCCCTTTTCAGTCCCCTCATTCCCTATACTTTCCCTTTCCTCATTTCTAAACACTTTCCCTAATTCACCTTTTCTCATTTCCTATCACTTCACATACAGTCTCTTCTCTAATTTCTGCACGAATCCCCTAGCCCTCTCGTTTATTCACATCTTCAATTCCCCTCCCCTTACTTCTACTACTCTCCCTACCCTCATTTTCTCTACTTTCCTCCTTAGTCCCTTTATTTCCTACACTTTCCATTTCTTTATTTCCCACCACTTCCCCTAATTCACCTCTCCTCATTTCCCATCACTTCACATACAGTCTCTTCCCTAATTTCTTTACGCATCCACTGATCCCCTTGTTTATTAACCTCTTCACTTTCCCTCCCTTACTTCAACTACTCCCTCTACCCTCATTTTCTCTACTTTTCTCCTTAGTCCCCTTATTTCCTAAACTTTCCGTTTCCTTATTTCCCACCACTTCCCCTACATCGCCTTCACTTATTTGCTATCACTTCACATGCAGTCCCTCCCCTGATTTCTTTACGAATCCCCTGATGCCCTTGTTTATTAACCTCTTCACATTCCCTCCCCTTACTTCTACTACTCCCTCTACCCTCATTTACTTTACTTTCCTCCTTAGTCCCCTCATTTCCTACACTTTCCGTTTCCTTATGTCCCACCACTTCTCCTACTTCGCCTTCCCTTATTTGGTATCACTTCACATGCAGTCCCTCCCCTCATTTCTTTACGCTTCTCCTGATCCCCTCGTTTATTAACTTTTTCACTTCCCCTCCCATCACTTCTACTACCCCCTCTACCCTCAGTTTCTCTACTTTCCTCCTCAGTCCCCTCATTTCCTACACTTTACGTTTCCTTATGTCCCAACACTTCCCCTACTTCGCCTTCCCTTATTTGCTATCACTTCACATGCAGTCCGTCCCTTCATTTCTTTACGCTTCTCCTGATCCCCTCGTTTATTAACTTTTTCACTTCCCCTCCCATCACTTCTACTACCCCCTGTCAGTTTGTCATGCCTGAGAGCCTGTCTCGAGGCGTTCGCAATGTTGCAAACAATCCATCAGCAGTATGGTTGTCAAGCCTGAGAGCCTGTCTCGAGACGTTTGTAATGTTGAGAACAATCACACAGTCAGTGAGTCAGTTTGTCATGCCTGAGAGCCTGTCTCGAGGCGTTCGCAATGCTGCAAACAATCCATCAGCAGTATGGTTTTCGTGCCTGAGAGCCTTTCTTGAGACGTTTGTAATGTTGAGAACAATCACACAGTCAGTACGTAAGATCGTCCTGCCTAAGAGCATGTCTCGAGGCGTTCCCTGTGTTGCAAACAATCCATCAGCAGTATGGTTGTCATGCCTGAGAGACTTTCTCGAGACAATTGCAATGTTGCAAACAATCACACAGTCAGGACATAAGTTTGTCAAACGAGAGCGCCTGTTTCGAGGCGTTTTCAATGTTGCAAATAATCCATCAGCAGTATGGTTGTCATGCCTGAGAGACTTCCTCGAGACAATTGCAATGTTGCAAACAATCCATCAGCAGTACGGTTGTCATGCCGGAGAGACATTCTCGAGACGTTTGCGATGTTGCAAACAATCACACAGTCAGGATGTAAGTTTGTCATGCCTGAGAGCCTGTCTCGAGGCGTTCGCAATGTTGAGAAAAATCACACGGTCAGTGAGACAGTTTTGTCATGCCTGAGAGCCTGTCTCGAGGCGTTCGCAATGTTGCAAACAATACAGTAGCAGTATGGTTGTCATGTCTGAGAGCCCGTCTCGAGACGTTTGCAATGTTGAGAACAATCATACAGTCAGTGAGTAAGTTTGTCATGCCTGAGAGCCTGTCTCGAGGTGTTAGCCATGTTGCAAACAATTCATCATCAATATGTCTGTCATGCCTAAGAGCCTGTTTCAAAACGTTTGCAAAGTTGCGAACAATCACACAGTCAGTGAGTCAGTTTGTCATGCCTGAAAGCCTGTCTCGAGGCGTTTGCCATGTTGCAAACAATTCATCATCAATATGTCTGTCATGCCTGAGAGCCCGTCTCGAGGCGTTTGCAATGTTGCAAAAACTCACACAGTCAGTACGTAAGTTTGTCATGCCTGAGAACCTGTCTCGAGGCGTTCGCAATGTTGCAAAATATCCATCAGCAGTATGGTTGTTATGCTTGAGAGTCAGTCTCGAGACGTTTGCAATGTTAAGAACAATCACACGGTCAGTGAGTCAGTTTGTTATGCCTGAGTGCCTGTCTCGAGGCGTTCGCAATGTTGCAAAATATCCATCAGCAGTATGGTTGTTATGCTTGAGAGACAGTCTCGAGACGTTTGCAATGTTGAGAACAATCACACAAACAGTGAGTCAGTTTTGTCATGCCTGAGAGCCTGTCTCGAGGCGTTCGCAATGCTGCAAACAATCCATCAGCAGTATGGTTGTCATGCTTGAGAGCCAGTCTCGAGACGTTTGCAATGTTTAGAACCATCACACGGTCAGTGAGTCAGTTTTTCCTGTCTGAGAGCCTGAACTCGT
Source organism: Andricus grossulariae (assembly GCA_011634705.1). NCBI lineage: Eukaryota > Metazoa > Arthropoda > Insecta > Hymenoptera > Cynipidae > Andricus > Andricus grossulariae. Next base: position 38,861,803 of record JAABKJ010075445.1, read on the forward strand.
GGCGTACGCAATGTTGCAAAAAATTTATCAGCAGTATGGTTGACATGCCTTAGAGCCTGTCTCGAGACGTTTGCAATGTTAAGAACAATCACACGGTCAGTGAGTCAGTTTGTCATGCCTGAGTGCCTGTCTCGAGGCGTTCGCAATGTTGCAAACAATCCATCGTCAGTATGGTTGTCATGCCTGAGAGCCTGTCGCGAGACGTTTGCAATGTTGAGAACAACCAACCAGTCTGTGAGTCAGTTTGTCATGCCTGAGAGCCTGCCTCGAGGGGTTTGCTATGTTGTAAACAATTCATTCTCAATATGTCTGTCATGCCTAAGAGACGGTCTCGTGGCTTTGGCAATGTTGCAAACAATCACACAGTCAGTACGTAAGATCGTCCTGCCTAAGAGCATGTCTCAAAGCGTTCCCTATGTTGCAAACAATACAGTAGCAGTATGGTTGTCATGTCTGAGAGCCCGTCTCGAGACGTTTGCCATGTTGAGAACAATCGCATAGTCAGTGAGTAAGTTTGTCATGCCTGAGAGCCTGTCTCGACGCCTTAGCCATGTTGCAAACAATTCATCATCAATATGTCTGTCATGCCTAAGAGCCCGTCTCGAGGCGTTTGCAATGTTGCAAACAATCACACTGTCAGTACGTAAGTTTGTCATGCCTGAGAACCTGTCTAGAGGTGTTCGCAATGTTGCAAACAATCCATCATCAGTCTGGTTTTCATACCTGAGAGCCTGTCTTGAGACGTTGGTAATGTTGAGAACAATCACTCAGTCATTGAGTGAGTTTGTCCTGTCTCAGAGCCTGTCTCGAGGCGTTTTCAAGGTTACGAACAATTCATTGTCAATGTATTAGTCATGCCTGAGAGCCCCTCTCGAGGCGTTTGAAATGTTGCAAGCAATCACACAGTCATTGAGTCAGTTTGTCCTGCCTGGGAGCCTGTCTCGAGACGTTCACAATGTTGCAAACATTCCATGAGCAGTATGGTTGTCATGCCTGAAAGCCTGTCTCGAGACGTTTGCTGTGTTGAGAATAATCACACGTTCAGTGCGTCAGATTGTCCTGCCTGAGACCCTGTCCCGAGGCGTTTGCAATGTTGATAACAATCACACAGTCAGTGAGTCAGTTTGTCATGCCTGAGAACCTGTCTCGAGGCGTTTGCAATGTTGCATACAATCCATCAGCAGTATGGTTGTCATGCCTGATAGCCTGTCTCGAAACGTTTGCAATTTTGAGAACAATCTCACAGTCATTGAATCAGTTTTTCCTGCCTATGAGCATGTTTCGAGGCGTTGGCAATGTTGCAAACGATCCATCAGCAGTATGGTTTTCATTCCTGAGGGCCTGTCTCGAGACATTTGCAATGTTGACAACAATCACACAGTCGATGAGTCAGTTTGTCCTGCCTGCGAGCCTGCCTCAAGGCTTCGCAATGTTGCAAACTATCCATCAGCAGTATGGTTGTCATACCTGAGAGCCTGTCTCGAGAAGTTTGCAAAGTTCAGAACAATCACGCAATCAGTGAGGCAGTTTTGTCTTGCCTGAGAGCATGTCTCGCGGCGTTCCCAATTTTGCAAACAATCCATCAGCAGTATGGTTGTCATGCCTAAGAGCCTGTCTCGAGGCGTTCGCAATGTTGAAAACAATCCATCAGCAGTATGGTTGTCATGCTTGAGACCCTGTCTCTTTCATAAAAATAAAAAAACTTATTTAAACAAAGAATGAAATTTCGACAAAAAGATAAGTTTTCAACAGAGAGGATTAATTTTCTACGAGAAAGATTAATTTTTAACAAAATACATTAATTTTCGACTAAATATTTGAATTTCTTAAGGGATTTTCAACTAAAAAAATACACTTTCAACAAAAAATGGAATTGTTGAATTTTTAATCAGAAAATAAAAACAAAAAGTCAAGATAATAGTCAAATTATTAACCAAAGAAATTTATTTTTAACTAGAATGATAAATCTATAATAAAATAAATTAATTTTCAACAAAGCAGTTCAACTTTCGACCAAATAGTTGAATTTTTTACCAAATTGTTGAAATTACTTCAAAACGGAATAATTTTCAACCCTAGAATGTGAATAATAAATATAAAAGGTAATTTTCAACCGAAACAGGTTAAGTTTTAATTAGACAGTTGCATTTTTAACCAAATAGGACGAAATTTCTACAAAAAGGGATGAATTTTTAAATCAAAAGTATAAATACATTTTTTATGTTAAATTTTGTCAATTTTGCTAGTCAAATAGTTTTTAGAGTAACGAGAAAAAATCTGCCTCGGTCCGGATTTGAACCTGGAACGCCACTATTCACGAGTGAAGCGTTTAACCAATTATGCCACCGGGGCCACAGTAGTTTGTCTCTTGTTTCTCCTATTTCACAGGATGACTCATATCAGCATTTTAATAACCTCTTAAATTTGTTTAGTCAATAATTATAATGAAAATAATTTTTAATAGAAATCTGTATTATCATCGGAGAAGGTAACGGATCGAGGAGAGAAATTCACACATAAAATGGAAATCTATAATATCGACAAGTTATATTCTCCTATACAGAAAGTATTTTAACGTCATTTCAGACAAGATGGAAATATAAATTAAAAACTTTTTAAATTAAATTTTATTCAGAAAAAAGATCTTCTCCTTTCACTCTTTCGGGATTTGAACACCAGGTCAACTTATTTTCGGTCAGGAACTCTACCCACTGAGCTAGTAGAGAGATCAGAGGTAGAAATCTTTTTTCTGAATCACGCTTTATTCAGAAAGATGTAGCATATCAATTTTTATTAGAAATCTGTATTATCATCGGAGGAGGTAACGAATCGAGAAGAGAAATCCACACGTAACATGGAAATCTACAATATCGACCAAAGCTATATACTCCTATACAGAAAATATTCTAACTTCATTCCAGACAAGATGGAAATATAAATTAAAAACTTTCTTAATTAAATTTTATTCAGAAAAAGATCTTCTCCTTTCACTCCGGTGGGATTCGAACAAAAGGTCAACTGATTTCCGGTCAGAAACTCTAACCACTGAGCTACTAGAGAGATCAGAGGGAGAATTCCTTTTTCTGAATCATGTTCTATTTAGCAAGATGTTGCATATCAATTTTTATTAGAAATCTGTATTATCATCAGAGAAGGTAACGAATCGAGAAGAGAAATCCCCATTAACATAGAAATCTACAATATCGACCAAAGTTATATCCTCCTATACAGAAAATATTCTCACTTCGTTCCAGACAAGATGGAAATATAAATTAAGAACTTTTTAAATTAAATTTTATTCAGAAAAAAGATCTTCTCCTTTCACATCGCTGGGTTTCGAACACCAGGTCAACTATTTTCCGGTCAGGTGCTCTAGCCACAGAGCTACTAGTGAAATCAGAGGAAGAATTATTTTTTCTGAATCACGCTTTATTTAGCAAGATGCTGTATATCAATTTTTATTAGCAGTCTGTATTATCATCGGATAAAGTAATGGATCGAGAAGAGAAATCCACACATAACATGGAAATCTAAAATATAGACCAAAGTTATATTCTCCCATACAGAAAATATTCTAACTTCATTCCAGACAAGATGGAAATATAAATTTAAAACTTTTTAAATTAAATTTTATTCAGAAAAAAGATCTTCTCTTATCACTCCTCCGGGATTTGAACACCAGGTCAACTGATTTTCGGTCAGGAACTCTAACCACTGAGCTACTAGAGAGATCAGAGGGAGAATTCTTTTTTCTGAATCACGCTTTATTTAGCAAGAAGTTGCATATCAATTTTTATGAGAAATCTGTATTATCATCGGAGAAGGTAATGGATAGAGAAGAAAAATGCACACATAACATGGAAATCAACAATATCGACCAAAGTTCTATTCTCCTATACAGAAAATATCCTAACATCCTCCCAGACAAGATGGAAATATTAATTAAAAACTTTTTAAATTAAATTTTATTCAGAAAAAAGATCTTCTCCTTTCACTCCGCTGGGATTTGAACACCAGGTCAACTAATTTCTGGTCAGGTGCTCTAGCCACTGAGCTACTGGTGAGATCAGAGGAAGAATTATTTTTTCTGAATCACGCTTTATTTAGCAAGATGTTGCATATCGATTTTTATGAGAAATCTGTATTATCATCGGAGAAGGTAATGGATCGAGAAGAAAAATGCACACATAACATGGAAATCAACAATATCGACCAAAGTTATATTCTCCTATACAGAAAATATCCTAACTTCCTCCCAGACAAGATGGAAATATAAATTGAAAACTTTTTAAATTAAATTTTATTCAGAAAGAAGATCTTCCCCTTTCACTCCGGTGGGATTTGAACAACAGGTCAACTGATTTCTGGTCAGGAACTCTAACCACTGAGCTACTAGAGAGATCAGAGGGAGAATTCTTTTTTCGATATCACGCTTTATTTAGCAAGATGTTGCATATCAATTTTTATTAGAAATCTGTATTGTCATCGGAGAAGGTAACGAATCGAGAAGAGAAATCCCCACGTAACATAGAAATCTACAATATCGACCAAAGTTATACTCTCCTATAAAGAAAATATTTTAACGTCATTCCAGACAAGATGGAAATATACATAAAAACTTTTTAAATTAAATTTTATTTAGAAAAAAGATCTTCTCCTTTCACTCCGCTGGGATTTGAACACCAAGTCAACTGATTTCCGGTCAGTTGCTCTAGCCACTGAGCTACTGGTGAGATCAGAGGAAGAATTATTTTTTCTGAATCACTCTTTATTTAGCAAGATGTTGCATATCAATTTTTATGAGAAATGTGTATTATCATCGGAGAAGGTAATGGATCGAGAAGAAAAATGCACACATAACATGGAAATCAACAATATCGACCAAATTTGATCGTGCATGATAAACCGGATTGGTTGCCAATTTTTGTGCACTACAGTTATCAACAAACAATTTTGTTGACCTAACACCTGTCATTCCGAGTTCCATCAGAAAACGTTGAAGATGAACGGCCTCCTTGGCTGCCTTGCTCATGGCCATGTACTCTGCTTCTTTTGGTGACAGAGCAACAGCACGTTGCTTTCTTTAATCCCAGGATATTACTGCTTTATTAATCATAAATGCATATTCGGTGAATGAACGCCTGCCATCTATAGATTCTCCCCAATCTGCGTCCACGAAGACATCAGAGGACTCTCCTCGTGTCCGTAGAAAATCCCGTATTCGTCAGTGCCCTTTAAATATCAAAGAACTCTCTTCGCTGCGTTCCAATGAGTCTTGTTGAAGCAATAATTGAATTGACTCAACACACTTGCCGTGTGAGCTATATCTGGACGCGTTGCCACTGACAAGTACAGTAGGCATCCAATTAACTCATGATAAGGAGGTTTTTCGCCATCTGAATCCAACCATTTATCGTCCTTGACAAGCTTCACCCCGACATCCATAGTAGCTGTAAGAGAATTGCAATCTTACTAGTTTTTTTGAATTTAAAAGGCCAGTTACTCATTATTTGGAATGGCATCTGTACTTTATCTTTTTGACGACTCATGTATTCCTCATACTACGTAAGCCAGTGGTCCATCAGGGGCCTTCCCTCAACTGCAGCGTAGAGGAAGCACTGCGGCGTTCTTTCGCACGCTGCAGCCGAATGGCCCTTGTCGCCGCACCTCCAGCAGGATCTCGTCCGATCAGGTCTTATGCAGTTCACTGCCATGTAGCCAAAGCCAAGGTAGCGATAACATTTTAAGACCTCCGTCTTCTTTTTCACACGTCAGGACAATTCAGAACCTTCAGATCCCCCGTGTGTATCAGCTTTGCAGCCAGGTCTTTGTTTAATGCGACGAAGGCCTTCAGATTACCTCTGAAGGCCTTCTTCGTCAAATCCGCCTCAATTTCGCCGCTCGTGGATTGACTGAAGTGTCTTCTCACGGCGGCCACTACTTCTTCCGGCACAGTAGTGCTGTCGAGGTCCAGGACCTCGATTTTAGTCCGGGGGACGAGCTCGCGCACATTACCCCCAGAACCAACTGCCTCCTTAATGGCAGCGGACAGCTTAGATCTGCCATCTGCTCCAGGCCCCACTTCCACAAGGACCTCTCTGTTTCTGGTTTCCCTGACACCCTTGATTTTTACACCAGGGGTGTCCGGTTTTATCTTTTGCTTGAGGTCTCTGAGGATCTCCGCGTAGCTCAGACCCTCGGTCTGTGGGCTCTTTTTCACGCTTCCCAGTATGGGGAGTGAGAGCATCCACGGCTTCTTCAGTCTTAGTGCCGCTTTGGCTTTTATCTACTTTTGCATTGGCCTTTTTCTTACGGGCATTCGCCCTTTTTGCGGTGGCATATCCAACTTCTGTTGGTATCCAACGAACGTAGTATTCAGAGAAAAATGTGACTATCAGACGTATCCACGATTAACTCCGCATCCTGAATGCCATTTTTGATTGGCAAGAACATATTCCTCTTCGTCTTGCAGAAATCGCTCATCTTGTTCAAGATTTCCTTCAACTTTCTAATGCACTCTCGTGATGCTTTCAGGTTTTCTTCCCCCCACGTTATGTCTTTTCTGGCATCAGACTTTTGACTTAAGTCAAGCTCCTTAGCCACGTCTAAAGGACCTCCTAGGACCTCGCACATACTCCTGCTTAAGTATGATTGGTTCCTCCCAAAATCCGTGGAACTCGCACCGGCCACCGTGGCTTGCACCTGATCGGAACCGGTTTATATCACTCGCAGAATATCAACACTTGTTTTTTCAGGATCGGGAACACATACATATTTCATACAAATTTCATAAAAAATGGTACAAGTATGTCACTGGGTTGACATGCTCTCTTCTCACCTTTGAACAAGGATTCCTAGGATAATTTGAGAAATTTTCTTTTCGCGGGTTTTTTATGAGTCGGGCGCCAGATATAGCGGGGTACACTATTTCACGAAGGGAAACTAGGAATTCAGATTATTGAGATAGAGAAAGGTGAAGTCAGTCAGGGAATCCCAATTTTAGTTATTGCGTTTATTGACTTACCCTTACAGCAATGATGTCTGCGGTGTGTCTCAATTTGTTGAAAACCAGTTCGCGAGGCAGGGACTTAGAACGAACTAACGCGGTGGTGAATCGGTCGGTTTTTTCTGATAACCGATCCTCGGGCTTTTCTGGAAGTTCCCGTGACCCACAATGCAATGTCAATGATGTAGACTCTTCCACGTTTTTTCTCTCGCATCACGATGTCAGGTCGTATTGATTCGTCTGGATAGTAACATCCCAATATAAGATGCAATCTTCGTATTCTTAAATGGGCACTGGAATGTATTTATAGAAAGGCATCCATTCTGTTACGAGTCCTATGTTTAGGGCCAGTTGTTGATGTATAATACCCGCCACATCATTATATCTGTGCGTATATTCTCTCTGAGCCATTACGCGACAACCATCAATAATGTGCTCGATGGATTCGTTGGTAACCCCACATAATCGGCACCGGTCAACCACGTCTTGATGTAACACGTATTTGCGATCATTTCTGGTGCTGACAACCCTGTCCTGAATCGCAATGCCGAATCTTTCCGTTTATGGATACAGGACGGCCTTTTTTATCAAAATATTGGATGCCTCACTATCCACTTCATGTCGACCTAACGTTTTGGGGTGCTCGCCATGGATGGCTTTTTGTCTGTATCGCGTTTCTCATTCCTCAATGGCTTCTACCCTCATATTTAAGGCCTCCTCTGCAGAACAAATTCAAGGGCGTGTTAACAAGATCTGCTGTACAGATTGTGTTGTAAAGCGCAGCATCTCGGTTGCTGTTAAAATATACTCGCAACTATATAACTTATGTCTTACACAGTTTCTTGTCATCTATTATTCCTCTACCCTCTCTATGTCTTGGTAGAACTACCCTGCCAATTGCCGAATTACTGTGGTGCATTCAGTGCTTTCTCATTTCTACGCGGATGGTTTCGTTTAACCTTTTAAGGTCGGTAATCGACCATTTGATGAGCCAACCGGGTCAGTGCACGTCAGAAATATCAGGATCTGCAGTTGGTTGTTCGATTTTAATAAAACTTTGTGAAATTGTAATGCTATACAAAAGCGAAAGGTAACTCCAAGGAAATCGAAAAATTCATTTTGTGTTCAAAATCGCGTTGAGGATGTATTTATCAATTTTTCAAACATTCGTCTTTTTGGTTGACATGAACATTGTAGTGGATTTTTTTCTTTTTCCTTGCGTCAAAATAGAGCGCTTCCGTTCCAAAATGTATCTTTTTTGTAAAAAAATGCCATTTTTAGGTTGAAAATTCAACTATTGTGGTAGAAAATGAATCTCATTTAGATCAGGATTCAACTACTTTGTTGAAAATTCGTCTTTTTTTGTTGACTCCAACTGTAATTGATTCAAAATTAAAATATTTTGTAGTTAAAGTAATATAAACTATCACATTTTTCGCTGAGAATTAATCTGTTTTGGTTGAAAATGTAATTACTTGTAATCATGTATTGCTTCGAAGTTTCCACTATCTTCAACCTAAAACATTGTAGTTTTATCAAAGTAGTTCTACTGTCAAATAAGAAGTAAAGTGAGATTAATTTTCGACCAAAATTCTTGAATTTCCAAGCGAAATGAATGCGATCTTTTTACCAGAAGAAATAATTTTGAAACAAACAAGCCGAACTTTTAACCAAAAATCAAAAAAAAATGTCTACTAAATTGTTGAATTTTCAAGGGGAAAAGACTAATTTCCTTCAAAGCAGTTGCATGATCCAACTAACAATATGATTTTTGAACAAAAGTAATACTTTTCAAGCAAATAGTTGAACTTTGTACCAATATAGTGGAAATTGTAAAGGAACGAATGATTTCTTAACCAAGTAATTACATTTTCAAGTAAAACAGATGAATTCTCAGCGAAAAATTTAATTGTTTATTTTAATTCAACTATAAAATGTTTTAATTTGAAACCACTCACAGTTGAATTCCACCAAAAAAGACGAATTTTCAACAAAATACTTGACCCAAAATCCCAAATCTGATTCATTTTATACGAAAATAGTTGAATTTTCAACCTCAAAGTGACATTTTTGACCAAAGAAGATACATTTTGATACAATAGCGCCCAATTTTGAACAAAGAATTGATTGCAACCAAAAAAGACAAAACTAACCCATAAATCTCTCGTCATAAAAATATAAAAAGAAAACAAAAAATAACTTCAAAGTAACTCTAGTTAAAGTTTCAAGTTAATAAAAAATGTGTAACACTGGCCTCGACCAAACATCATTATGGTTTATAATTATGGTTGCCTCATGTTAGCAAATGTGAGTAATTCCTTATATGTACACAATTTCTATTAAAACGCTTTCATTGTTACTGAAACTCCACAACTGAAATTGACGTCAACGCGATTTTGAACACAAAATGAATTTTTCTTTTTTCTTGGAGTTACCTTTTGCATTCACATTCGCGATTACTTGGTATTTCGAAGTAGCACGCTATTTTCCAGGCGACTTTCTTATGAAATTCATTTCCTATTTTCTGGGAGTTGCCCTTGTCATTCGGATTTACGATAACTTTGCATTGGTGGTAGATGCAGTAACTTCGAGGTACCTAAAAAATTGCTTTTTTGCACCTCCTTAAATTTTATACTTTCGAAATCGAAATAAGTAGGACGAAAATGCACAAAAACCGAATTTGAACTCGAAACAGAGCACGCTATTTTATTTTCAACAAAAAATAATAACATTTTTGTACAGGACGAGTGAATATTCAAGCCGAACGGATGATTCTTTAATAATGAAATTACTTCTCAACCAAATATTTCTTGAATTTCCACAAAATTAATTAAATTTATAATAAAATTCATTCTATTTTGAAGCATATGGTGGAGTTTTGAAAAGGAAAATATCACTTTTAAACAGAAAAGTTCATTTTCTACCAAATAGTTCAATTCTCAAAAAAAAATTAATTTTCAACGGAACAATTCAATTTTCTAATAAAATATTTGCATTTTCTGTCCAAACAAGAAACCGATTTGAAACAAAACAGTTCTATTTTCAACGAAAGATATGAATTTTCAACCAAAATTACAAACCTTGAAACAACATAACTGAATTTTTAACACAGTAGTTCAACTGTGAAGGAACTAGTTAAATTTTAAACCAGAAAAGATGAATTTTCAACCGAAAAAAGCTGAATCCTCAGTAAAATTCGATTAATTTTCTACCAAAATGGTGGAATTTTCAAACCGCAAAAAATGCGATTTTTTTATCCAAGAGATAAATTTTGAAAAGAACAAGTCGAATTTTTAACCAAGAATCCAAACAAATGTCTACCAAATTCTTGAATTTAGTAGGCAAGAAGACAAATTCTCTTCAAAGTAGTTGCATGGTCAAACTAACAATATGATTTTTCAAAAAAAGAATAACTTTTCAAACAAAATAGTTTACCTCTCAACCAATATAGTGGAAACTTCAAAGCAATGCATGATTATAAGTAATTACATTTTCAACCAAAACAGATTAATTCTCAGCAAAAAATATCATAGTTTATATTCCTTTAACTACAAAATATTTTAGTTTTGAAACAATTACAGTTGAAATCAACAAAACAAGACGAATTGACAACAAAGTAGTTGAATCCTGATCAAAATCAGATTCATTTTCTACCACAATAGTTGAATTTTCAACCTAAAAATGACATTTTTTTTACAAAAAAGATACATTTTGGAACAGAAGCGCTCTATTTTGAAGCAAGAAAAAGTAAAAAATTCCACTACATTGTTCATGTCAACCAAAAAAGAAGAAGTTTGAAAAAATTGATAAATACATCCGCAACGCGATTTTGAACACAAAATGAATTTTTCGATTTCCTTGGAGTTAACTTTCGCATTAACATTCGCGATCAATTTGTATTTCGAAGTAGCATAACGATACCTCTAAATGTATATCATAGAATTGCATTAGAAATGCACCAGGCAGAATTTGTAATGAAACTTCTGCTACAAGCAATGTAACCGTCTAAGCCTACGCCACTGGCCGTCGAAAAATCTGAGAAGACCCCATGCTGCATTCGGGAAATTGACACTCATCACGGTAATAAAGATCGAATACATTCCAACGGACAAAGTATAAAGTTTAACAACAATCAATGATGTAAATGTAAAAGTAAAGCGATTTTCTTATGTAATTTTTTAGAATAAAATTCAGCTTTACTACAACCTGCTACGATAATTAGAAGCTGAGAACGTGACTCTGTTTATTATTATTTATAGCAGAATAAGTTATTATTTTACCTGAAACGACACTAACCAGCGCGAGCATAAGGTCACTCATGTATTTTACATGGATGACCTGAAGATCTATGCCTCTGGTAAAGACAAACTTCAAACAGCTATAAATATCGTCACGAAGTACACAGTAGAGATTGGGATGGACTTTAGATTGTATAAATGTTCCAAAATTCGTCTGAAAAAAAGGAAAGTTTGTTGGCGTTCCCAAGGACCCTGAGCTTGTGGATATAACTGTTATTAAACATATTAACACTGAAGAAATCTATACATACCTGGGCGTGCCTTGAAGCCGCGTTCAGGCGCGGACAAGCATCTTGTTCGGCCGATTTGGTCTTCAAATCTGTTGGCATTGAACAAGGTCTGTGCGACTAAGACGCTTGACGTTCCGATTCTTCTCTACTTGTTTGGGGTGGTTCACTGGACGAAAAATGAGCTTACGGTCCTTGATATCATCACCACACTTAAGATCATGCATATGCATAAAAGCTTGCCTATCAATTCGACTTTTCCGCGATTATACTTCTCACGCCGTCAAGGCGGATGCGGAATTCTGAATTTCCAATGTCTTCATAACCGAATTGTTTTAAGTACAGCTTACATTGTTGCCAGTGGAAAAGATCCTCTCCTGAAAATGGTCAGGAATAACGAGATGATTGGGAAAGGAGCGTTCCTTTACAAAGCCGCGGTGCAGGCAGCTGAGACCCTTGGCCTTAATTTTAACACCAGAAGTGAGGAAAGTGCATTACTCCATCTAGATGCTTCACTTGTGAAAGCCGAAGTAAAGAAAGCAGAAGTTGAAACATCAGGACTTAATTCGGGTACAGAGGGTTTCATTTTCGCAGGCTAAGACGATGTCATTTCCACCTTAGTATACCATGAAGGCATTTTATGTCAAGAAGTTCTCACCGATGCGTGCAGAGCGTGTTATGCACACGCAGAGTACCTAGAACACATACTATCTGTGTGTCCCACCCATGCGGGAACAACGTATATCTACAGACATAATTCGGCCTTAAGAGTGCTTTATTACCATATTTGTCGCTGATACGGTGTTGGCGGTGACCCTGCACTGCCGAACGCTCCAAGGGAGATAGAGTCAATTATCCAAAACGAGAAGTGCTAAATTTTCTGGAACTACGATTTTCGGACAGCAGTCTTCGTTGCACACTTGAGGGCTGACATTGTTCTCCAGGACTTCGAGAAACGAACCATATTCGTGATCGAATTCTCGGCTCCAGCCGACTACAACATCAATGCGAAGGAGCAGGAAAAGGAGGAGATATATCAAGATCTTGAGAGGGAGTTGCAGCGAATGTACCCAAAATATTCAGTTAAAGTAATTGTCCTTGTGATCGGTGCTGTCGGAGGTGCAAAACTGTCACTGGTTAGTAACCTTGATGCTATTCCCGGGTGTCAAAAATATGCCAAGATACTTGCGAGATGGATGCAGAAATCTGTCATCCTTCGGTCGCTTCGTATCCTCAAGACATAGAAGGGTTTCGCCGGCCTGTTGTCGTAATTTCATCATGCAATCCATCTCACGGTCGTGAGACGTGGCTATAGGACCGTGCGGCAGGGTTGCGCACGTAATATACCTTAGGTAATTTACGTAGTTTTTTACATGTAAATTACCTACGTGATTTACGTCCCGAGTTTTTTACATGTAATTTACGCTTTTAAGATGGCGACTGCGCTTATATAGCAAGAAAACATAACCTCATTCTATAATACACCGAAGACACTGACTGACTTGCTTGATAGCTTAATTTATTAAAAAATGTTTAGAGGTGTCAGACCCAGAAATTTCTTTTGGGAGGAGTTAAATTTTATTTTAAAGGGGGAAAATGGCAGAAATTTTGCTTTTTGCCCTAGGTGCAATTTTTTGATTCACTCATTTTTCAAATTTTATGAAAATAATTCATTTAATCTCGCACGTATTGCATTCCGGAATAAGTGAGGTTATATTATGCTCTTTTCCCTCACCCGCCACCGCCTCCCACCATTCAGGTCCGCCATTTTCCACGTTTATTACATTTTTTACGTATAATACGGTAAATACGTATTTTACGTATGGAAGTTCGAGTTACGCGTAACAGTGCAACCCTGCCCTGCAGTGGTTGGTCAATCAAGCTGCCTACCTCTCGAAAGCTAAATGTGAAGGCAGAGCGCTTTCCCAATCGCTGCATGAAGAAGCCGCAAACAAAGTGGAGGAAGCGACATTCACACCAATTTCGGAAAGCAGGCACGCCCTGAGAGATGATAGCGATGTCAGGAAAAAGAGGAACATTAATATCCAGGTTCCTCCTAAGCCCCAAGATCTGGCTGAAATGGATTCCTGCCTTCGTGAGGATATGTTGGTGGAGTCCGACTTCTGGACCATCAACTGTTCAGTTTCTTATGCGTCGAGAGCTTTGGCTCATGAAGCAGTACATTGTTGACAAAATACGAGTGTTATCTGACTCAAGAATGAGAATACAGAAGAGGGAAGGGTGGGTCAGGGAGAATGACGGAGTTCCGTAAAATTTGAAACGATTAAGAAAATACTTCATGCGCAAGTATGTAAGTTTTGTTTACTATATGTGAATGTCGATGTTATAGGAATGTTTTTTTTTATATAATTTTGTAACAGATTTGAAGAGTGATTATCTTTTTGTAGATAAATTAATATGCCAAAGCAGTTTCGCTTTATCGTTATTTTCGAGAAAATCGACTTTCAAATATTTTCTCACCTCATGTACAGTTTTGCGAAAAACTGATGCAAAATAGTTAAAAATATAACGGGAACTTTTTGAAGACTTTTGTGTGATTTAAAAATATATTATTTTATGTGAGATAAAATAAAAAGTCCTATTCAAATTTACTAAACTCACCTATTCATAAAATTTAAGAAACCGAAAAGCTTTTTATAAGTAGGGGACATATATTTATCCCCCGACTGTAATGCGTAGCCAGATTTTCACACAAAAGACCAACCGTTCGATAGATCAATTGGTTAGAGGATACGGCGCGGCGTGTCGCGAGTTAGATTTAATATTTTAGCTTTTTTACAAAGTCTATTTGATATTAAAAATATCACATTTAAGAGTTCATTTGTAACAGAAAATAATATTTTATGATGTATCATATTACTTGCTATATATATATATATATATATATACATAATTAAAAACTAAAGGTTAACAACCACCGCAGGGTCCCACTGGGAGCAACTGCCACGTGGCACGTAGCACGTGTGAAACTGCTGATCTTCATATTTGTGGCTCAAGAAGTTGAAGTAGTCCCTTATTTTCACTTTTTCTAATGGGGTGATCATTGGGTCAATAAAGTGGTATCGTGAAATAGTTATCTTAGAGGTCACCCAGCTGAAAATTCCTGCACAGGAACCTCGGAGGATCCTGCACAAGTTCCAGGAAACTGCACAAGAACCTATACAGGTAATCTTGACGGTTCCTGTGCAGGAATTTGGCGGAGGACACTGTACATGATCCTGCAAAGGAACCTGCACCAACGAAGGAACCTTTGAATGATTCTGTACGGCATCATGTACAGGTTCCATTGCGAAGAAAATTAAGGCGCAGGTTCCTGTAGAGAAACGTGTATAGGATCCCTCACAGAAAGACATTAGAGGAACCTTTGGAAGGATCCTGTACAGAAACACGTATAGGGTCCTTGCAGAAAGCCATCGCGAAAACTCACGTCGCTTAGAGCTATAAAGATGCCTTACTTTTATTCTCTTGAAGATCCAACTCGCCATCGAGAGAGTCAAGCAAATACCGAACCCTCGCGGATTAGTCTCTACGCAGATTCATGTATAGGTTACTGAACATGTCCCTGTGCATGAACGCACACCTCAATTGACTCTGTGAAGGACCCGTTACAGGATCATTCAAAGGTTACCTTGTATACAGGTTCCTTTGCATGATCATGTACAGTTTCCTTCGCCAAATTCCTGCACAGGAACCGTTAAAATTACCTGTACAGGTTCGTGTGCAGTTTCCTGTACAGGAACATGTGCAGGATCCTCCGAGGTTTCAGTACGGGAATTTTCAGCTAGGCATGGCATCTTTATTTATCTTGTCTAATACTTTCAGCCACTCGGTTTCATTAAATTAAGGTAACTTATGCAGGATGTCCCAGACTCAAGTGTCCGGACTTAAATAGCTTTATAAATTAAAAAAAATAAATTGAAAATTCCTTTTCCAAAAATCAGTTGAAGTTTTAGTTATTGAGTTATAAAATATGTAAGCTGGACCAATCAGGAGCACCATATAAGCAGTCGCGTGTGCGTGAGGGAAGGTCCAACGCAGTGTTATAGAAGCGCGCGCAGAGGTGGGGTTAGCGACGGGAGAACAGTGCGTTGGATTCCCGCTCACGCATACACGTCTGTCTATACGGCGCTCCTGATTGGTCCAGCATAAATATTTGATAACTCAAAAACTAAAACTTCAACTGATTTTTGAAAAAGGAATTTTCGATTTCTTTTTTTAATTTTTATACAGCTATATAAGTCCGGACACTTGAGTCTGGGACACCCTGTATAGAGATGTTTCCTGACTTCCTTTCTGTTCTTTGGATTTGGTTCCCCCGAGCTTTCCACCTGCGTTAGGTTTCACATTTACTCTACTGGGTGTCTTATTAATAATTTTTTTTGATATCCTCTGTGCAAATTTTTTCTTCTGTCTGTTAACTCTTCGTCATCGGAGATGAGTAGATCTGCATCCATGCGATGCCGAGAAGATCTTTTTGACGGTTGTGTTAACACATTTGCCTCCTTGGACGTACCCGCTGTTTCTTGCTCTATTAATTCCTCTGCTCTTTCTACGTCCAGCTCAACTTCTTCTGGTGTATTTTGTAGAGAATCTTCTTCTTGTTGAACTGGAAATAATCTAGATAGACAGTCTGCGGCTTTATTTTCCCTTCCTTTTCCGTTGTATTATAATTGATCTCGGCTTTGTTTAACGCCCTTAACATGTAACAACAGGGGTGACCGTTTTGGGATGATACTGCACCTAATCCATGATTAGATGCGTCTGTCATTAGAGTGAATGTCTCCTTGTAGTTTTGAAATCTCAAAACCGGTGCTAAGCATAATAATTCTTTTATTTAGTCGGTAGATTCTTGACAATTTGTCGACCAGTGAAAAAGTGTATCCTTCCGTGTTAGATTTGTAAGAGGCTTACAAATTTGAAAGAAATTTTTTATAAATTTTATTATTATTTATTATCGGATAGGAAATCATTCCGAACCAATCCGAAGTCATCCGCATCATTCTGGAATCTGTATCCGAACCAATCGGAGTTATTTCGAACTAATCCGAAAAAATTTCTACATTTCGTTCATTTCAATTCGGTCAAAAATTAATCCAATTCAATCCGGTTCAATTCGAACATCCAATCCGAATAAATCCAAAAACAAATTTTCAATCCAGATGAATCCGGTTTAATTTTTGACCGTTTTGGATCGAACGAAATGTAGAAATTTTTCGGATTGGTTCGAAGTGGTTCGAATTAACTCCGATTGGTTCGGATACAGATTCCGGAATGATTCGGGTGACTTCAAATTGGTTCGGAATGAATTCCTATCCGATAATAAATAATAATAAAATGTACAACAAATTTCTCTCAAGTTTGTAAGCCTCTGACAATTCGAACACAGAAGGAGACACCTTTTCACTGGTCGACAAATTGTCAAGAATCTATCGACCAAATAAAAGAATTATTATGCTCAGCACCGGTTTTGAGATTTCAAAACTACAAGAAGAAATTCACTCCAATGACAGATGCATCTAATCATGGATTAGGTGCAGCATTATCCCAAAACGGTCACCCCTGTTATTACATGTCATGGACGTTAAACAAAGCCGCGATCAATTATAATACAACGTAAAAGGAAAGGGAAATAAAGCCGCAGACTGTCTATCTAGACTATTTCCAGTTCAACAAGAAGAAGATTCTCTCCAAAATACACCAGAAGAAGTTGAGCTTGACGTAGGAAGAGAAGAGGAATTATTAGGGCAAGCAACAGCGGGTACGTCCAGGGAGTTAAATGTGTTCACACAACCGTCAAAAAGATCTTCTCGGCGTCGCATGGATGCAGGTCTACTCATCTCCGATGACGAAGGATTAACGGATGGAAAAGAAAATTTGCAGAGACTATAAAAAATAGATTATTAATAGGACACCCAGTAGAAAAGATGTAAAACCTAACGCAGGTGGAAAGCTCGGGGGAACCAAATCCAAAGAAAGTGTTTGACAAGATAAATAAAGATGCCATACCTCTAAGCTAAGTATTTCACGATACCACTTTATTGACCCAATGATCACCCCATTAAAAAAGTTAAAATAAGGGACTACTTCAACTTCTTGAGCCACAAATATGAAGATCAGCAGTTTCACACGTGCTACGTGCCACGTGGTTTAGATGACAGTTACTCCCAGTGGGACCCTGCGGTGGTTGTTAACCTTTAGTTTTTATATATATATATATATATATAATAAAAGTTTGACATAAGGACAAGGGCGAGATTTCACCGGGAACGGATGCCATTCTGCAAAATTGCACCCGCTCCCGGCGCAATCGCTGCAACGTTTCAGCTGTAACCACGCCTCACGACCGTGAGATATGTGGTTACAGTCTGTGATAGACTCAATTCGACGACACGACAAAAGTCTCGTGCACCCTGAGGACCACGGAGTGACCGGAGGACGACCGCCTTCTGCATCTTCTCCGCAAGTGTCTTAGAATTTCATTGACACGTAGGGATGCTATTCAGGCTATTAACCTGTGAAAGATCGGCACCTCCAAGAGCACCGATGATCAGGACGACTAGCTCAACAGAATATTCCGGGTATTTCTTTTCATTATCCTTGGCTGTGACATTCTTGTCGGCTGGTGCCGAAAAGTCGATGATGAATATGGTTTGTTTTTTGAAGTCAAGGAGAACTATGTCAGGTCTCGAGTGCGCGACAGAAACTACTGTCGAGAATATGGAGTTCCAGTATATGCATCACTTCTCATTTTCGACAATTGAATCTATTTCCATAGGAGCGTTTGGCGGAGTGGTGTCAGGGCCAATGCCATAAGAGTGACAAAGATGGTAATACAGCAATCTAAGTGCCGAATTGTGCTTTTGGATGTACGTCGTTCCCGCATGAGTTGGACAACTAGATAGTATGTGTCCAAGGTGCTCGGGGTGTGCACAACACGCTCTGCAGCTATCATCGGGTATGGCTTGACTTCAAATGAGGCGACGGTATGCTACAGTTGAAATGACAAAGTCTTGACACGCCAAAATGAAACCCTACGTGCCCGACTTCAATTCAAATCACTTGAGGAAAGCAAACTTTAGATCATACGATATCGACTACTGTTCACGTAAGTTTTTCTCCTGTGCTTTCTTGATCCGGGCCTTCAATAGTGAGTACTCGAGATGGATAATGTTTGATGCATTTTGCTCATTCCTGATATTGAAGTGAAGGCAAAGTGTTCAGCAGCCTCCTCCGCTGCTGAACGGACCTCTTTGCCTATGTCTGGAGATAGAAAGAGAGGTTGGTTCGATTTCCGACTTCGGAACAGCATCGGAGTCCCACTGCTGAGCTCGTTCTTCGTCCATAGTACCACTCAAAATGAATAGATTACCACTGGGACGGCAAGCATGTTCGTTGCAGATACTTTATTCCTCGCCGACGGATCGGAGGACTAAATCTGAGCATTCTTAATCGATGTTACGTCCTGAATGCGGCTTTTTGGCACGCCCAGGTATGTATAGGCCTCTCCAGCGCCGAGGTGTCGTATAGCGCTTCTATCGACGAGATCAGGGTCTTCGTGGATGCCATTAAGTTTTCCTCGCTTTAAATTAACCTTGGCCCCTTTTTCTAGCCCAAACTCCATTCCAATATCTTGGGTGTACTCTTTGAGAATCGCTAGAGCTAAACGAAGTTGCTCTTTATTCTTAGCATAGATCTTGAGATCATACATGTAAAATACATAAATGACTTATGCTTTCGATTTGCAGTTTTTCCCAGATAGGCCTGCCTAGATGGGGGAAAACTGCTCAATTGCCACATGTACGAGTTCCATCACCGTTTCCCTCTTCTCAGATCCAGAGGCTTGGGGGGTGGCCGCTCTTGTGAAGTTGAATGAGTAGAGGTTGGTGGTGGTGTTAAATTCCCATCTGGCAAATGAGCAGTTTTCCCCTATCTGGGCAGGCTTGCGCTAAGGTACACTTTAGGATAGCTATGAAGATCTTATACAGGGTGTCAGACAAGTTGCCGATCTTCGCGAGGAGCACTGAGCATCCTTCCACGAACCACTCCAGAATAGACTCCTCCGACTTTAGATACGAGGTGTAAATGCGGGCAAGATGCTGGTGGGGTTAAGGAAAGATCTTCCACCAGAAAGTCTTGATACTATCTGGTTCCGGAGCATTCAGTGTTGTATTTATACAAAGTCTTTGGTTTATTTGTATTTTGTAAGTATTTAGTACAATTTAGCCCGCGATTCCTGGTTTTCAACAAAACCAAATCCATTTCCGGTTTTATTTCCCAGTTTTCAGTTTGAAGACCCCACTTCCGTTTCGAATTTAGATATATCCTTCCACCACAATGTCCGGTAGAATTTTAGAGAATTTTTAAGTAAATAAAACGTGTTTTCAAAAAAAATGGCACTTACATGGTTATGCCGTGACACCCTTCATATATTATACTACTAAATAATTTATAAAAAAGAAAACCTCAGATTTAAGATGGTTACAGCAGCCCAATATGTCTTAGGCATTTTTGATTTCGATGTTGGAATTTTTGAGTGAAACTTTCTACACGGGACTGTCCCTGCATGTATCGTCAGTCAGGGATGCATTTTATAATGCCATAAAGTGATCTGAACCACCAGAACTTCAGTAAAAGTACATAGAAATATATCCAGAGGTACCGACTCAAAGATCATACTCCAGACCTCTAACGTGAAGTCCGATCGCCTAACCGCTTGAGGCATCATTATTATTACTTCAAAAAAGTTCTTTTCAAAATTCCAAAATTTTAGCAAATATATACAAAATAAGAAAAGAACAATCTGATGCTCAATCTTTTATAAAAAGTATACTCAGCTACAGATTATTATTGAATGATTACCCGTTTAAACGTATTGACTAATGTTAAGTGATTATTTTAACTTTAAAGTTTAATTCGTTTGTGCAAAGAACATTTCGACGGCTCCATTGTAGAGTGCTCTAGTTCTGGTTCTGTCTGTATACCACTCCAGGTTTTTTTCTGCTCAAATACAGCTCTAAGTCACTTTTAGTAAAGGGCCTAGGGGGATAAGCATCTAAAAATGGCCCCCACACCTATCAAGCCTATATCAGCACCATATATTGATATCTATGTGAATGTAAAATCCTGCAAATTTCAACCTTAAAATTTCATTTTTCGGGAGATATGAAGGGGGGTATTAAAATCAAAAAATGGGTTTTTCTCGAAAACGGCTAAACAGATTTTGACGGCGAAATATATGTTGTGTTAATCAAAAAGACTATTTTCAGAAAAAAGTTTGGATTTTTTTAGATAAAAAATAGGGGTAAAAAAATGCTTTCAAATTTTGAAAATATTTTTTTGAGGTTATGTTGAAGTCCTGCTTGAAGTATAACTATTCGGCCACGGGAAAACGAGGGAGGCGAATATAAGTCGTATTTGTGAAATCTACTTTGTTCTTTTAAAATCATTGAAATCTTCTAAAATTTATTGAAAACCTTTTAAATCGTGTTAAATCTGGTGTACTGTACCTTTTTGAAATCTTTAAAGATCTTGCATTCTTTTGAAGTCTTTATGAAATTATTCTGAAATCTTTTGTATTAATTTGAAATCATTAAATTATTTGAAATCTTTTGCAATCTTTTACAAGCAAATTGAAATCGGTTCAAATTTTTTAAATCTTTTAAAAGTTTTAAAATTTTCGTGAAATGTTTTGGAATCTTTAAAATCTTTATGAAATCTTACTTTAATCTTTTGTGTTCGTTTAAAATAATTGCAATCTTCTACAATATGTTGAAATCGTGCAAAATTCTTTTAAATGTTTTGTAATCTTTGAAATATTTTTGAAATCTTCTATATTCATTTCAAATCATTAAAACATTTTAAATCTTTTGCAATCTTCTGAAAAAATTGAAATCTTTCAAATCCTTGACATCTTTTAAGGCTTTTAAAATCTTTGTGAAATTGATGTTGAAATCGTTGATATTAGCGGAGAATAAATTAAAAATTATAGAATTAAAAACAATATTACTGTCCGTTTATTGCAATCTATAAAATACTTAGGACAGTCTACAAAAAGTCCTATGAAATCTCTTTATTTATTCTGTAATGAACAAAAGAGCACATAATAATGTCACACATTACATGTGATTACATAGCATAGTGTACACCAGATAACAAAAGTGGTTAAAACCTCGTGAAAATTATGTTAATAACATTCATTGTTATTATATTAATGTTGATCTATCACAAACTTAGAACTCATCAGTGAAGTTTGGAATAACGATGGACATGTCTATTATTGTGAGTCAACTAGGGCTCCTCATTATATGGATTCAGCAGGTTTCATTCTAGCGACTAAAAAAGGGTCCCTCATGCGGACCCGACCAGGGCAACGTATTATGACCCACACAGAATGCCGATATTTCCAGAAAATCAATATTTAGAGAAAGAATGGATGCAGCTATAAAAATAACTGTATTATTATATATTTATATGTTATCTGTTCGTAATATCATTAATTTATTCACTGTCCTTAACATTATTATTGAAATCAATTTAGTTCTTTTTTATAATTCAAAAGTCTATTTTAATTAAATATAATTGATATCTAAGTTTTGAATAAGCGCACCCTTAAAACTCAATTCTGCATGCGCAATGTGGTAGGTAGGCATGCAGGCTTAATGTAGGGTTAGGACATGGAGGCTCAATGGAGGTTCTAATTACAGCTTAATTTAATCCTACAAGTGGAGAAAAGGGAAATATGTACCACTTGGGAGGCCTTAAGTAGGATGTAAATTTACAGAAATAGGCCCTCCTTATAGCTTCTTTAAGCCTACGAAGCTACAGACTTTGGAGACTTAAAGCAGGGTTAAAATTTTGACTCGGGACCCGTGTGGAAAAATTTCGTGGCAGTCTTGAATCATGCTAAAGCCAGTACAGTTTTTTTCAAGCCTGTCTATTCACGTAATACTAGCATGGCGCTGTCTAGTTTTACTACGTGTTTGATTCAAACCTTTCTGCTGTCTAGTCCCAGTCATAGCGCTATCTAGGAAAAGACTGTCCAGATTTTAGTTAGTTTCTAGACAGAATCACGGTTTGGACTTAAACAAAAATTACAGAAGTGAATAATTTTTGAATAAACGATTTAGGAAATTACAATACATAATTGCATGAATGCTCAAGTAACTGTTAAATATACATTGAAACATATTTTAGATAATAAACAATAACTCTTGAAGTTGATTGAAATTTTAATATACGAACTATATTCTTAACAACGATTTTTATTAAAGAATGTTTGAAAACATTTTCTTTCAATTGAACTATATGGTAAAGTTATAATAAATTTATGTTAAATTTATAATAATTATAATGTTATGTATAATGCTATAATTATTTCGTAACCTGATCGCAAGTATAATCATACAATGTTTATTATTTTCCATGATTTATTCACATATGAAGCACTTTTAATGTTTAAAAATTGTTCATGTTTTATTGAAATAAATATTACGATGTAATGAATTGAAATCCATGTCCGACAAAAACGAACAAATTCTTAACTTTTAGGTAGCTGAGTGTGTTAAGGCGACCGGACAAAGTTACAGCAACATAATATGAAGTTATATAAAAAGTTCTATACCCGGCGTACGTACAAGTTTTGCGTAAACTCATTTTTTTGTAGTCAACAACTTTTTTTTTCTTTTCAATTAACTGCAAAATCGATGTTAGACTTTTATAAAATAAAAAATAATTATATTATTTATTTATTTATTATTTTTCATCAAAATAGATGATCTGTCTAGAAACTAGTCGATCCGAGCGTTACATCCCAGTCTATCCACTGGACAGTCAGCCTGTGGCGCGACAGTCTCGAGTCAAGGCGGACTAGACAGGAACAGTGTAGCGCCACGACATTTTTCCACACGGAATCTTGAACTATTAATTATATATAACACTAGAAGAGCGACTCAAATTCCAGATCACACTGAGAAATAAAATTTTCTTGAACCAAAAGAACTGTTTTCTTGGATATACATGAAAATATAACAAATGAACAAGGAATCCTTGCCAACTTCAACTCGTATCCTACTTGTTAAGAGTCTTATCCTCCCGTTTTTTGATTAAGGGTGTATTATATACGATGATATCACAGATGAACTGAATTCTAAACTCGAGCGAGCACTTAATGCTTGCGTACGATTTATCTATGATGTACCGAAATATGAACACATTACTCTATATCGGCAACGGGCGGGATTTCTTAATGTGGCCAAGAGAAGGCAATCTTTTATGGGCAATCTAATTTACAATCTCTTTTATAACAAAATCCCTCAATAACTTCTAGATCTCTTTGAGAATAGAACTGTGACTTTACTTGCTCAGTCTAGGCATCGTGTAAGGAAAACGGTCCTTACAGTTACACGTCACAAATCTTGTAAGTTGCAGAGATCCTTTATGGTGAGGGGAGCGCGTCTTTGGAATAAAATACCTGAATCATTTGTTGACCTAGAAAAAGCATTTGACAAGGTAAATAGAAGTAAACTTTGGGAAGTCCTTAAAGAGTACGGAGTATAGAGTTAGTTTATTAAGTGTACTGATAGTTAAATATAGTTCGACAATTCGTCGCGCACAATTGGTTCAATCGAAACTTTATACATCAGATTAATAGTCACTCTTAGATTTCGCTCTAGCATGGAACATGCGCTCGCTCGAGTTGCGCTAACCCGACTGACGCTCGTTTCACTCACGCGCACATACCTCCCCGCTTCGTCGTAGTAGGTACGAAGGGCCTAATACGTAGTCGGCCGTTTGGTGCTAACATTCGGCCATCCTTTCAAAACTCGTCCTCGAGTTATTAAACAAGAATCAAAAGAACATATGATACGTACGAAATTACAATAGTTTCACTTGCCTAAAACAAAATCTTGGAAATGCTTTGGTACACGTCTCGTGCGCTTAGGACGTTGTAACTTGGTCTCGTTGCTAACAATCATTTCATTCTCGACATTGGACTCTAATGCGTTTTCATGCGATTTTACAAACGAAGGTTTTACATTGGCACGGAGCTTATCCTCTGATTATGATTCATCAGAATTTGAATTGACGTATCGCTCAGTGTCTTTGCATTCTGGTGCTCGGCAAATTTGTAATTGAGTAGCATGAGCCGTAGAGGCATATCGCCGGCCTTGCCTATCAGTTTAAAGGTCGGATACACCGTACGTGTCTCCGGGTAACGCCGCTGTTACTACTAAGGGTCCCCGAAATTTAGGTTGGAATTTTGTAGATTCCCCGGCTTGTTCTGGGACGTTTTTCATGAATACGACGTCCCCTATTTTGTATTTAACTTTAATTCATCGGTTACGGTCATATCGCTTTTTATATTTCACATGCTCAGATTTTATATTTTCGCGCCATTTTCTTGTAGCTTTTTAGGATCGGTATAACGAACATCATCGTCGATGGTTTAATTACGCAATTCACCTTCTTCGTTGTAATTAACGAAACCGTATAACAATTCGAAAGGGCTTTTACCCGTGGTCTTATTTTGGGACTCATTAAGGTTACGTTGTACATCTTTAAGGTGTTTATCCCAGTCGTTTCCCCTCTCAGTTTGCAAGGACGCTTGCATTACAGGAATTAAAGTTGCGTTAACTCGTTCGACTAAGTCGTTCGCTTGGGGATGACCTGGACTATTAAGAGAGTGTTTAATTCCGTGTTTTGAATAAAATTTGCTAAAATTTTTGGAAGTAAAACTCGTCCCTCGATTCGATATTATTTTGGCCCGCGTTCCGAAATCTAAGATTACGTATTCCATGACTTTGCGAACACTATTTGCTTTAGTATCAACAGCAAATGGACGAGATCCAGGTTCCATTGGGTGTAGCTAGCCCGCTTGCGGTCCTCTTTTGTTTTTAGTTAAAAGACATTGAATGCATGTCTTTATATGGTGACGCACATAACGCTTCATGGCTGGGAAATAATAAAACTCGCGAATTTTGGCCACAATTCGGTCGCTACCCATATGACCCTGCAAATCGTGAAAACGTATAGTCATGCTTTTTGGCATCGCATCAGGTACTACATATGAAAGTTTATCATTAACGCGCCTATACAATATGCCATTCTTACACTCGCAGCCATTTATTTCGCTAATTTCATGATTGTTTCGTTCACTTTTCGGTTTTTCTAAAATTAAACGCTTTCTCTGGAGTCGCTCATCTGTATATTGGCACATAAGGATCTCCTCTTCCGGATTTATAAGAGTGGATATTTCAGCCGGATATTCTGTATCACTTTGAGCATTTTTCTCACACAACGGTGTACGACTCAATGCGTCGACATGTTGCATTTTCTCGCCCGGACGATGACTAATATCAAATTCATAATCTGTAAAAAGATTATTCCATCCTACAATTTGTGGATTTTTAGTTATATGTGTATTTAAATACAACAAGACTCTACAGTCGGTTACGGCTTTAAAAGGAATATTGATCAACCACGTTCGCAATCTAGATACCGCCCAGATGATTGCTAAAAATTCTAGTTTACTGGAATGATAATTCTTTTGCGGGTTGCTAGAACGTCTGCTAATAGTATATACGAGATGTCACTTCGAATCATTGGACTTTTGGAGCAGAATAGCAGCCAAGCCTTTCGCGCTAGCATCCGTGTGAAGCTCGGTGGCGTGGTTAGAAGAAAACGGTAACAAAACTGGCAAGCTCGCCATTTTAGAACGTAACTGGTCGAAAGCTTTCTTTTCGAGTTCCGTCCACTTAAATTTTCTGCCTCCCTTTAGCAGGTCGTATAACGTACCGGTAATTTCCGCGAACTCATGACTGAATCGCCTGAAGAACCCAGCTAAACCAAGAAAACGTCGAACATCGTGAACATCTTGTGGCTCCGGAAATTCCAGAATAGCTTTCAATTTCTCGCGTCCCGGTTCAATACCTTTTCCCGATAAGTCAAAACCTAGGTACGTTATTTTCGATGCCAAAAAGCGACATTTTTGAAAATTGATAGTTAATTCTGCTTTCGATAAAGCTTCAAGCACTAGAATTAATCGCGGTTTTAAATCAGGCCACGAATTTCCTGGAATGAGGATATCATCCAAATAAAACATTACTCGTTGTTCGCGCAACGGACCTAGCACTTTGTGCATCAGCTTGGAAAAATTAAAAGGGGCGTTCATAAGCCCGAATACCATCCTCGTGAATTCCCCTGTATCGTCCGGGGTGATAATGGCTGTTTTAGCTCTTGCGTCTTTATTCAAAGGGACTTGCATGTATCCCTGCGCTAAGTTTAAACTGATAAACACACTGCTATCTCCCAGAGAAGCTAATTGATCGTCCAAGTCTGTTAATGAAAAACTCATACGAACCGTTTGTTTGTTTAGTTTTCAATAATCGACTACCATCCACGATTCCCCGTTTTTCTTACGAACCAATAACACAGGTCTTGCGTACGGCGAGTCCGCTTCCTTTGCAAAACCTAAATCTTTATAATTTTTGACGATTTCTTCAATTTCTGACCTTTCTAAATCGCTCGCTTGGTATGGTTTACAAAAAGGAGGGGCACTACCCTCTTTCTCTTTAATACTCATTTGAATTAAATCCGTACAACCTATTTTGCTCAAATTACACGCAATTGCATTTCAATGATTATTTAAGACACTTACAATATCATCGCAATCTTCTTTCATTGGTTGCTGCTCAAAAGTTACGTCGTCGACAGTGATGGGTGGTCTCAGCTTCGTTGACGCGTCGAGAAGTGGCAATCTTAACAATTCTGAAAGCTATAAATGAGTCGAAAATGAAACTAACAGGCGAGAAAGTTTTCGAATTTGCATTTGGAGCCTTAACAGTGGGTATGGCGTGCGGGCTATTATGAGGGCTAAAAATGTCCACGGAATCTCTCACGCCTCCTTCGAAGAACATCTTGATTACCAGCACCTTGCCACGGGCTGGTTATCGCCTACCATTTATCTAAGTGGCAATCAACGCGAATGTCATTTTTTATTAAAAAGCATGTCATTTTGTTATATTTTCTCTCGCCATTCCAACTCCCAATTTCCCTCTTCGGCATTACCTCCGTAATAATGACTAATCGCAAATATTAGGATATGGGGCAAACCACCAAATATTCGGTAAATGAAAATATATCTCAGATTAGGGGACACATTTCATTTGTTGTGTTAATAAAATATTTTTCTTTTTGATAAAACGACTAAAAATTCACTAAAAATGAAGCCATAAAGAGATCAAAGAAGTCAATATTATAAAACATTTAATTGGTTAAATGCAAATGAACCAATCTTGGAAAACCTTTTCTTCACGTGGAAAACGTAACTTCAAAAACATTACACAGCTTTCCGGGCAAAGTACTCTCTGGTACCATGTACAAAGTAAATTCCTTTCTCAGAGAGCGTCTCTCCAGTTCTCGATGAGGAGGACCTGGCCTGCACTCTCGAGGAAGCGGTTGAACCACCACCATCATTTTCGGGAGATAAACAACTTTATTTTCAACGCTGCCTGGCTCGAGAATGTTTAGCCTCTTGTAGCCTACATCATGTACGTTTTGTTAGTCTTTGATTGGCCGTAATTCGGCCACCTTCGCGGCTTAGCGTGAATACAACCATAGACCATTGTTCTTACTCTCCAAAAACCTCCTCTGAATATTTACAAACCAAAGGGCTCATTCTTAACAATTAAAAATCTTGCACCGTGATTATAAATTCAAAGTATTATCTTATTAATAATAAGTATTATGCTGGAGCTTTTCTAGAACAATCCAGGCCCTGTAGAAAATCTAGAAGATTTTCTATCGGTATCTTGAAGGTATTACCTCTTGAGATTTTTAGGTGTAAGGCAGTGCCCCAACGCGGGCACCTTGCACTACTGCGAATGTGACGCATAACGCGCTTCAGTGGCTGCCGTTCGCGCGCTTATTTGAAATATTAAAAAATAAATTTTTTTATTTTTCAATAATAATTGAAAATAATTATAATTTAACATGTTCAAGTGGTAAACGGATGATTTTTAATATATTTTGAGCATTAGGTTAAAAAATAAAATGAGTATTCAGTAAATAAAAAATACCATGTTATGTAATGTAATCTTTTTTTATTTTTCAAATTATTTCTACTGAGTTATGCTTTTGAAATGGTGTATATCAATTAAAATAAATATGCAAGTGTTATTAATAATTTATTTATAATAAATAAAAAAATTGTATTTTTTAACATTTCAAATAAGCGCGCGAACGGCAGCGAATGAAGCTCCTCATGCATCGCATGCGCAGTAGCCCAAGGTCCCCGCGTTGGGAGCACTGGTGTAAGGTTGGAAGCAGCGCCTAATTGTGGAACTGACAGAAGAATTCAAATTAGAGTGCCATCTTCTCAGTAGACGCATCGAGTTACATAACAAGGGGGGTTAGCTTGGTGTCCGGCTCCGATTTTTTTATTACTTTGCAGATGAAAAGAGGATTCCAGACCATGAAAAAAAAATTTGGGCAAACGTTCACATTTAGGGGTTGAAATCACCTCATCTATATTTTTGAGTCTTTTAGTTTTTCAAGAGGAAACATTGTTTTTTATTTATTGTTTTTACATGAATTTGAAGCTATTCTAAAAAAAGTTTACATGATTTACAGGCTTGAAAGTAAATATTGTTTGCCTTAAAAAGTCCTTCTTTTTTCTTGGTCCAAATTGTCCAGATGGTTCTTTTAAAAATACAAAAAGGGGTGAAAGTAATCTTTCATCGGCAGATATGGTTGGCTGAATTGTATACCTGTGCGTGGTGGAGGAAACCGATTTAACAACAATTCCTACAGTTTTTGTTCCATGAAAGTTCAAAGTTCTTCCACTGTGTAATTCCAAATTGAAGCCACATTGATCGGAATTGAAAATGTTGCTTTCCCCATACCTCAGAATTTCTGATTTTACATTATTTTCAAAAACATCGCATTCTTGTTCTATATCTCGAGTTTCATGTAAAGATAACACAGATATAAATGTTGTGACATTTATTTTGTAAAGCTCATTTTCGAAGATGAATATCGTGAACTGTCATCTTCGAATCATTAGCCTTCTTCAAATTGTCTATAGTTATCTTCTCGGTCACCACCACTATTCACTTATTCTTGCCATCTTCTCAATTGTCGCTGTGAACAAAACTTCTTGAACCTTTGGTGAACGGATATAAAAAATGAACGCTTTTTCTTTCCAGAATTCCAAAAGTCAACAGCTTCTTTTTTATAGTTGAAATTGACTTTCTCCTCTTGATACAAACAACTAGGTACTTCACCATAATCGTTTTCTTCTTCTTGTTCTTCATCTTCAATCGGTTGTATGTAATTTTGACTATCCCCATAACCAAATTATAAGTCAATTATATTTTCAATAATAAATGAGGAATCAAACATATTTCTTCTTATAATATCCTCTATTACGTTTTGTAGATGTACCTCCTCTGGTGTTATTTCTGAAGGCTGAATGCCAAGTTTTTCCGCATGCCTGATAATGGTTTATATACATGCCTGAAAATTTTATATATGCGCAGTTATTATTAGGAA
The DNA here is from genome assembly GCA_011634705.1 of Andricus grossulariae. Taxonomy (NCBI): domain Eukaryota; kingdom Metazoa; phylum Arthropoda; class Insecta; order Hymenoptera; family Cynipidae; genus Andricus; species Andricus grossulariae. Next base: position 38,891,904 of record JAABKJ010075445.1, read on the forward strand.
TGCCAAAATGATAATGCCTTTATCATATCACACATCCAACTTGTGCAATACAATATTTCGTTTGTTCTTTTCATTTATTTTTAGTACATTTATTTTTTATTTCGTAGAAGATATATTGTAAGTCGAAAGCCTTGAGCAATAAGGGTGAAAGGGACGATATGTGTTAGGGTAGGTGTATGTGTGTACAATTTTCAACGGAAATATGTACGTAGCTGAACCTAAATATAAATTCTTTGAACAGGTCTGTTATATGTATCATTATTAAAACTGCCTGCTAAACAAAACATACAAAGCTTTCTAGGGGCGGTTTTTACATAACAAGGGTGCTCGCTGCCTCGGCAGCGAGGGGAAATCAGGAGAGTCCAGCTCTTTTCACACGTGTGGATCGCTCGCTTCGTCTCTCCCACCATGCTCGCGCTGGTTAGTGTCGCCACAGAGGTATCCAGAGGAATTTCTTAGTGCGAGAGATAGAGGCAGAAGTGTGATCCAAAAAAACAAAGGGCTCATGGTATCGCCCTGAAAGACGCCTCTCTGGAAGGTGTCCGTTCTTTTATTTTCTGAAATAAGTTTTAAATATATTATAACGTAAGGGACAAATACGACCATGCGCCGCATAATTCAATGTAATATAGTATAATTATATACAATATAGCGACAAAATATGACAAAGGAAGAAGAAACATGGGCTATGATATTTTAAAGTGGAAATATTTTCCGTATTTGTGGATCATAAATACCTGTGGTATCCCTAATCAAATAAAGCGGTTTTAAGGCAACTACGTTGAATGCTCCTAATATTCTTATCTGGAAATCGTTGGTTTTATAGAATTGGAAATTTCCAGCATTTTTTACGTGATCTTGGAAGCTGTATTTGAAAATATAGAAAAAATATGTTTCTTTTGGAAAAAATATACTCCGCAAATAAAATATAATTCAATCTGAAAAAATATATGTATGCGATCTGAAGATTTATGTTTTGCAAATTCACAAAAATAATCCGTAGGAAATATATAATGCTGAAAATGTACATAAATTAGTTTATACCAAAGTCTTTAAACATTTTTTAAATATTAAAACAAGATATCCATGCGAAAATTGTATATATTTCAAAATATTAAGTATAGAAACATATTAAAACTTACCTAGTTCAGATTTTTTCGACAATTGCGTTTTGCTATTCATTTTAAGTTAATAAATATCTGAAAAAATTCTAAATCAGGGTGCGAATACCCCGGGCGATTTCAAATTCCCTGTTTCCCTTTATCAAAAATTTTCAACACTCCCGATGATTTAAGACACATTTATTTATTGTTTAATCGGTAGTGATTTTGTCTAATATATATATATAAAGTCTAGACTGACCTATATCAGGTGTTAACTAGCTTCTCATGTAAATTTACTTAATCGCCCCTTAAAAAATGAAAAATATTTTTTTTTTAAGAAGGGTGCAACTGATATTTAACTGAATTTCGGGCAATATATTAGGAAAATTAAAAAAAAATGTGTCCTTGCTGATGAATATTATTTATTTTTTCAAATACGAATGATTATTTATAAAACTTCCAATTTTTTTTTATTGATATTTTTAAATTTTGCAATTGTGCACATACGTGTACGTCCAAATAGAGAGGGTTCAGAGTTGCCGGTACGGATTTACGAACACGGGCATATAGCGCAAAAAAGTGATATTAAAAATAAGCTCCTTCAACAGGTTCCACTCCTTCTTCCTTATTTAGTCCGTACTGGGCGAATTGTCGATTATCTGTACTGGTGACCAGTACTGGGCCACTATTGACCGATGGTGAACTCCGGTAGAGTACAGAAATTTCCACCTGGGATAAGCTACAGTCTTCAAATAAGAAAAATATTGATTTCACATGGAAAAATTCCAAACAAAAGTTGGACTATTCCAAGAGGTGTATATTTTTATAAGTATTATATTTTTTGATAAAATTGATGAATTTCGAGAAAAAATCAATTAAAGTAATACAAAAAGAATAAAAATCTATGTTTTTCTTTGTAGAAAGAAATTTTGATGTTATATATCTTTAGCGATTTTAAATAAGGTCTTGTGTAAATTTGTTCATCAACAGTGTACAAATTTATTGAAAAATTTACATTAGCTACTTTCAGCTAAAATAATAACTTAATCTGGTTCAAACAAGAATAAACAGAGCCACGTTCTCAGATTCTAATTACCTTAGAAACTTTAATAAAGCTGAATACTATTCAAAAAGATTAAATAATAAAATGGCTTTATTTTAACACTGCTCACATTTTTTCTGGGCGAAAGGCATGGTCCCCACAAAGGTGTGGCTGCCCTGGCTGCAATCAGGGGGCCCGGGACCGCGGGAGGCCCGCGGCTCACCAGCTACTGTTTTTGCATTATGAGTCTTCAACTTTTGATATTTCCCTTGAATAAACATGCAAAATTCACGCTTATTCGAGTCAAAAAAGAAGGCTGGGGAGGGGGGGGGGCGAAATTTTGTGATCAGAGGGCCCTTGTCGGGATGTGGGGGTCACTGCGAAAGGCGTAGGCGTATCCAATTACCCTGCTCGTAGTAGAAGTTCATTTTTTAAGGGGAATTCAAAAGTTATACAAATTTATTTAAATGTTTCTATGTACATATAATTTATGAACAGGGTAGTTTTATTATACAAATGATAAGAATGGACCAAAGGCATGGGAATAAACCTTATTTTGTGAATATCTTCATTAAAAATTATTCTTTCCCGGACGGTGTATTTGGAAATTAGTTTTTATTCATCACACCGGCCGATAGATGAATTTTTGTTTCAATCATCAATTTTAATCTAATAAACGGATCAACTTGGGAAGTTAGGCTAAAAGTCGGTTTCTAGCCTAACCATTGGAATAATCGACGGCAGTGCTGTTTGTATTTCACTATGAGTTATAATCAAATATTCTGAAATTCTGCGAAGAAAAATGTCTGCTTCTGAGTGTAGGCAAAACCATTACATAAACGGTACGGACTGCTGATTGCGTGTCCTTAAATTTTAATAATATCTTCGGAGTTATAAAATGAACTTCGGGATGTAACTTATTCTTGATATTTAACGTCTGGAAAGCAACAAACTGGTATTGATAACGAAAAAACTTATTTATTCCGACTTCTTCCAGAATATTTTATTCAGAAGTTGTACAATAACATTTCGGAGTCAAACCGATTCCTTCATCAGATTGCCTTTTTACATTTGGCTGAATAAAATAAAACACCTTGTCAAGAAATGACAGATTGTTAAAGAAGAAGAAAGGAATACAGATTTGGACTCTTGTAGGATCTAACTTTCTATTTTTTTCCAAGTAGCCTCTTAAAGAAAGATGAGAACGATAAAGTTTAAACGGACGGAAATTACAACCTGCATCCTATACAAAGATGTACGTGATTTCCGCATCCTCTTGAAATCACTTTCCTTCTACCTGGGAACGTTCCACGCATAAAGGATACTTAATTTGTAGCATTTTTGGAAAACGATGTAAATTGAAGGCCTTCTAAGCTACCTAGAGTCTTAGATAGTCTGGGATCCGAAGAGGAGAGTTAGTGTCCATTTTAGGTCCGTAAGATTTAATGATTGATTCTTGTGCAGAATGGGCTTAGGAGGAACTTGCATGTTAATGTTCCTTCTTGTCCTGAAATCGTGATCATCTCTCAGAAGGTGCCTGCTTACCGCGGTTGGTCTCAATGTCGCTTCCTCATCTTCGGCTGCAGCTTGATCAAGCAGGGGTTGGGGAAGCGCTCCGCGTACATATCCATTTTCCAGGGACTCATAACATGGTGGTTTCGAATAAAAATATTTTATTTATCTTGACTTGCTTATTAGTTTTAATATAACGTATACCTTATTCTTTTAAAGATTTGATTTACATATAAAAAATTAATTTAGAAATTTTTTTTTTTTTCAAATACCTCAAATATTGTCTAATAACCATACTTAGGCGACAGCGGCTTTCTTACTTCACCACCACAGACTGCGTCAAGCTTTCTTCCATAACCAGTCACCATGATCAACATCAAAATAAAAATGCATTACCTCGTAAATTTTGTAGCACATAGAACAGCTCTTGTTCTGGATTTTGAATTTTGCAAATCTGGCTGCGGATTCGTAATCAGCGACCCCAAAAACCATTGAGTGATAAGTTTTATGAAAATCCAACAACTTTTTCAAAATTTGTTCATCATGTTGTATCTGTATTTTGAATTTTTAAATTCTGACTTCAGTTTCGTAATCAGAGACGTAATCCGCCATGTTGTATCAGCTACTATGAACTTTGCAAATCTGGCTCCGGATTCGTAATAGCTATTTATTGCGAAGATCCGTGATATTACTGCAAAAATGACCTAAAGCACACAGTGCTTTATGACGTCATAGTCAATAAATGCAATAACATTTATAGTATTTCGAATTTTTTACAAATAAAAGAAATAATTCTCTTGTCTATGCTGCAAAAAATTCGAAAATATATTAATTTTTCGTAAAGTTATGCATTTTTGAACCCGTTTTTGGAAACTAAAGTTCCCAGTGGGTCTTAAAGGGTTAAAAAATTTAAAATTAGTTTTTAAAAACTTGGAATCCTGTCACTTATTGAATCAAATAATTACGTGAGTACAAATTCAAAAAATTCCGTATTTAGCATACATTTTACATAAAACAGATATTTTGCATTCTTTGGGGCATTTTCTGGTCATATGACAATTTTAAACCTTCGCTACTTGCATATTGTACAATACACTGTAGACGTAGAATAAAATTTTAGTATATATAATATACTGACATCTGAAAAGTTGCTAAATGGAAGGGAAATTACAATCATACGGCCAGGTCTAGTCCTAGCTAGACCGATTAAACCGATTAAATAAAATTTTCTTTATTTAAAAAATTGTCAATTTACCGCCCGCGGACACTAGCGCATGAGCGGTGATGTGGCACGGGTGTCCCCAGTTCCACATGTAGCATGCTCGAGATGCCCGCTCCTGTACACCTCTGCGCATGGGCGCATATCTGCGTTTCTGTCCCCGATGGGAGAGAACCTTTCCGTTCGTTTTAGTAGATTCTCCAGAACGTGGGATTTTTCGTCCCCCACCACTTTCCCATTTGGGAGCAACACATGCAAACGTAGCGTGTCGGTGAGCATGCTCTGTTACGCGATGCGTCGGCAGCCTCGTGTTAGCCGAAAATGCACGAGGCACGAGCACGAAGCCGAGCTCGGCCGAGGCCCGACTTCACGATTCCGGTTCGTTGGCTATTAGGGGGGTTCAGTTGATTTTTGTTTTCAAAAATTGACACCTTAGAGAAACACTTCAAATACATGTAATAAAGTCTTGAGATATTTAATGATTATGTTTTTCAGCTCTAATCATAATTTTGGGGATTTTAAGAGAAAAAGCCAAAAAGTTATTAACTTGAACTCATATGCTTTCTTAATGTGTAGAATTGTAGAAAACCTTTAATTTCTGAAAATACTTATCTCAACATTACAAAATTCAGTTTTTCCATTTTATTTTAATTATAAAATAGTTGTAATTGGAAATTAATTGTAAATAATTATAAAATAAAGTAACAAAATTTATTTTATAAAGAAATATAGCATTATTTCAAAAGGACAAAACAATTTTCCATGGTAATTCTTTATAGTATTTTGATATCTAATCAACATATTTTTAGAATATTTTTCCTTGATTCTACCCTACGGTCAAACATGGTACAAAAAACTGTAGTGAAGTTTGAAATAAAAATTGTACTCTGTATACATCAATTTTAAAAATGGAAAATATTAATAATTTTGATAAATATTCCTGAACTTTATTTGAATATGATACACATTGATTTTTATTTTAAAAATTACTGTAAATAGTTGGTCATCTTTTTCATTTTAAGACATTTTTGTATCATGTTTGACCTTAGGGAATAGATTTGAAGAATGGAATTCTCATAATATCTCCAGTAAGATTCTTAAGAAAAATTTCAAAGATTTTTTAATATTTCAATATGTAATCAAAGTTTCAACAGCAACAAAAGTTTAAACCAAACAGTCAAATTTTCATCCGAAAAAAAGATGAATTTTCGATTAAAAAAGCTGAATTTTTAACGACAAATGTAATAGTTGTTATTTCAATGAAAAAATTCTAATTTTTAATCAAAAACAGTTAAAACCAACCTTAAAAGAATGAATTTTCAACAAAATAAATAAATCTTCAATTAAAAAAAAATTTTTAGTGATGAAAAAAGGAAAATTTCAACAAAATTATAATTTAAGGCGAAACATATTTTTGTACACAAAATAAAAATTTCGAATAACTATTTATCTTTTAAGTTTTTTTGTTGGCTTATTTTAATGTTATATAAATATAATTTTCACAGGATTCTTGACAAAATTCCACAAAATTTTTCAACATTTCAGATATGTCAAATTAAAATTTCAACAAAAAATATAATTTTCAATCAAACACTAACGACTGGAGATATTATGAGAATTCCATTCTTCAAATCTATTCCCTAAGGTCAAACATGATACAAAAATGTCGTAAAATGAAAAAAATGACCAACTATTTACAGTAATTTTTAAAATAAAAATCAATGTGTATCATATTCAAATAAAGTTTAGGAATATTTATCAAAATTATTAATATTTTCCATTTTTAAAATTGATGTATACAGAGTACAGTTTTTATTTGAAATTTCACGACAGTTTTTTGTACCATGTTTGACTGTAGGGTAGAATCAAGGAAAAATATTCTAAAAATATGTTCATTAGTTATTAAAATACTACAAAGTATTACCTTTAAAATTGTTTTTATATATATATATATATATATATATATATGTGTGTGTGTGTGTATATCATAGTTTGATAGGTCATGGATGATTGCCAGAAAATTTGCCATTTTAAGTCCCAGCCATTTCCCACATTTTCTTTGATAATTACATTTTTTTAAATGTCTCGATGAAGCATTTATATCAAAGAAAGACAAAGTCAACTTTGTTTAGAAATTATGAATAAAAACGTAACCAAAATTTTTGATAACGCAACTTGTTCCAAACTACAAATTGAAAAGAAAAAGTTTCTAAAAAATGTTAACAAAAATTGTTTAATATTATATTAGTTTGAGAAAGATAATAATAATCAATAATAGGGTGTAATATTTCATAGTCAACTATTTTCAACATCCGTTCCAAGCCTGTCCCACAAGTTTTTTGTTTGGTCACGCTGCATTGCCATTTTAACATCAAACTTAAAAATAATTATTTAAAATATTCATAATGTGGGTTAAAATTGTTAATTTCATGATTTGAAAGATTTTTCCATAGTTGAAATTTGATTTTTCAATGTAGACTCCAAACAACAGTAAGTAATTATCACTGTTTTTGCATAAAATATTTTTCTAATACGGTAATGCTCCATATTAATTTATCCTACTGTGAAACGAAAATATATTCTGAAAGAGTGAATCCAAATAAAGATATGTACATATATCAAGATAATAACCATTTTTTCCATTTGAAAATATTTTTGCCTGCTGTGCATATATTGTTTTCAAAGATGGTTTGAGTTCTTATTTTTCATCATGACCAAAAGTGGCATAACACCACCTCTCTGTTCAAAAAATGTATATACCTTGATTTTTGTGCAGATTATAGTGAAAATCTTAGCAGTAAAAAATATTAAAAATATGGAACAAAGTGCATGTTGCAGATGAATGCTTTGCGTACACTCAAGAGCTCATAAATTTTCATTCGATTAGCGACTATTTCCTGGCGAGTGAAAGGTGAAAAAGTACCATCATCTTACGATCATTTCGGAATACTCAACTTTGAATGGCTGTTTATCCCTGAAAATGATTTATAAAAAATCTGCAAAAAATATACGAATTTCTTTGATCTTTTCTGTGCACAATGGTGAAAATTAGTGTCAGAAATAATTATTTTTCATTAAGTTAATAACAAAAGAGTAGTGAGGTGTCATCTCGGAAACAAAGGACGTACGGAGATAATTCTTGTAGCAAAGTTTACATTTTTGGCCTTTAAAAATGGCGTCTGTACTGTCAGTAAGAAAAACTTTGTGCCTAAATATTTAAAAACAAAATTTTCGGAAAATACAAAGGGCTCTTCAATTATCAAAACACCCGCACTCACATTAGGAGACCTTGCCTGCACTACTGCTACTCCAACAACTAGTCTTTCTATCACACTTGCTCCTATTGTGAGTCCCGTTTCGCCAAAAATTGAAAAGCCCTTTATATTTTCCGAAGAAGATAATAATTTTTTAAACATTTAAGAACAACTGTTTGCTCATTGAAACTACATACACAATTTTCAGAAGGCAAAAATGTTCAATTTGCTCAAACAATTATCTCCGTACGTTTTTTAGCTTCCGAGATGACACCTCACTAAACTCACGGTACTTTTTCACCTTTCATTCGCCAGGAAATAGTCGCAAATCGACTGGAAATTTGTAAACTCTGTATGTGTGTAGGCAAAACCTTCATCTGCAACATGTTAGGGTGAAAACATTTGGTCTTGATTTTTTCTTGGGTAAAGACCAATCCAAGACAATTTCAAGTTATTCTGTATGTATAGCTCTTGAGACGGAGCCAGACTATTTTTTATGTCTTCAAGCGAATATTTCCGACTTAGAGACAAACATTTAGGTCTTAAGACCAAGGCCTCTGAGGGTCATCACTAATCCGTTTCGAACTTTATAGAATGTTTATAATAATTATCTTCATGGTATGTTTTTATGTAATAATAAGTTTATTTATCTGCAATAATTATGTTCCTTTGGGTGGCGACTCTAAAAATGTTTTCCATTTTTTCCTACGTCCAACAGTTCACTAAATACTTCTAGAAAATGACAGTTTTAATCTTTTTATGGAAAATTGTATATGCGTGCAGTTGTTGAGACAGACGGGTTCCAAATTTCTTATTTAAAAATTAGTTATTAGAAAATTATAAGTTTTATCGATTGTGAAATTTTAATCCTCAGCAGATGTCAACTGTTTGTTCCTAGCCTAGCTAACTGATTCCTGGAAATGGCAGGCCCTACCGGTGGGGTCCATAGTTTATAGAGGTCAGAGTATATTAGACAATAACATTTACAAACGAAAACTCTTGTAATTTTGACCCTGGCAAATTTTAAAGCCACAAATTGGTAATAGAACTTTTGTTCGGTATATTTATCAGAACTTACACTTCTTGTCTTAAGACAAGTCTACCTGGTCTTGTCTTGGCACAGTTTACAGCCATAAATGAAAGAGAAGTCTGTATATCTCCAATGTCAAGCTGGTGAGACGGAACCAGACACTATGGTCTTGAAGACATATTGAAAGCATTCAAGACAAAATCAAGACCAAATATTTTTACCCGAGTGCACTTTTTTCCATATTTTAAGGATATTTTTCTGCTGAGATTTTCACTATAATGTGTACAAAAATCGAGATATCTAAATTTTTGTACAAAAAGTAAGGTCTCAAGGAGGAACTACCTCAAACTTCGAATGAGAAATTTTTTTTCGAAAATTCGGTGATATTGTCAATCGAAACGTGCTATCCACATTTTTTAAAGTTTCGGAGTCAGGTTTACAAGAAAAAGAATCAAAATTAACATGTAATCTTATGGAGATAGATTGAGTCGTGTATTATACTATTAACGTTATGCCAAATCCTGATTAAAGAAAAAAGAAGTTTGAATTTCTTAACAATACTATCAATTATTATTATTATAATTAATCATACTATAAGTTCACAACAATAATTTAAATCATCAAATTCTTTGAAAAGTTTGAGGTGTGTTTTTAAAAGTTATTTCTTCTGTTTGTGAAAATTTTGAAGTCTCTGTGTTTCAAAATAAAATAAAAAAAATATATATATATATATAATAACTCAATAAAAATTTACAAACTTAAATGGTCTTCAGCATCTTCGAAAATAAGTTCTCAAGAAAAAACGGAATTTCCAATAACATCCAGATATCGATTTTCAACTAAAATGATGAATCTTAATTCAAAGTCGCTTTTCCCCCTCGAAAATAAAAAGTTTTTATTACGGATATTTTTTCATAGGATGCGTATTTTTTGAGATATTTTGATGAATCAAGTTAAAAAAAACACCCAATATAATGTTTTTGTACATTATATAGATATAGACAATCAACCCGTTACATTTTCCTCCATAAATATGAAATTCTGACGAAAACACTAACATACCCTATTATTGTTCTAATATTGAAAATATTCTTTGATATGCAATGATTTTTTAATAGCAATAGCAATAGCAATTTTCTACAGAAACACTGAGGGGCCATTCAAGTATTATGTCACACGTCTAGGGGGTAAAAATTGTCCGAAAAAACGTGACGTAATATTTGAACAGCCCCTAATGCCCTAACATGATACACAATTGTTTAAAATTGTAAATCTTCTTTGAAATCTATACCGATTTCCGGTAAAAAAAACTCGAGCATAACCAAATGTATAATCTTGTTTGAAATCTAATGATTTTTTATTTTAAAACACAGATTTTCGGTGTAAAACACTAAATAACCTAAAATTGTCGAAAAGTTGTGAATCTTCTTTGAAATATCATTTTTTTTAAATTAAAAATAACCATTTCCGATCAAAAACACTATCAGAATCCAGGGATGTTAAAGGATACTAAATCTTGTTCAAATTATAAGAATTTTAGTTTGAAAACAACAATACTCGATGTAAAACGCCAACATAAATTAAAATTTTCTAAAAAATTTTAATTAACATTTAAATTAAAATCTAATGGTTTTTACTTATGAATGTCAATTTCAGGTGAAAACGCTAACAAAACCGAAAAACGTAAATTAGTGAGAAGTTTTTAACCTTTGAAATCGAATAATTTTTTATTAAAAATACCCATTTCCATTGTAGAAGGCTAACACAACCTAAAATTCTTGCAAATTGCGAATCTTCATGATGATTTTTGTTTAAAAATGATCATCTGCGGTGAAAAAATGAACACAACCTAAAATTTTTAGAAATATTAAGTCTTCTTCGAAACTTCAGGATTTTATATTTAAATACTTTAATAAAAATACTAATTTCCAGCGAAAGCACTAACATAAAACATATCAAATATCTATCATTTTTCTCATTGAAAGGGATTATTTGTAGATTCTATTAACAAAATTTTATATTTAACCCTTAAAGTTATTCCCTCTCTGTGATAACATAAAGAATGAGGGGGGTCGCTGAAGACCCCAGCAGAAATTTATTTATTGTAAGAAGGATTTTTAATATTTTTGTACGAAAAATATTTTTTATATACTTTTTTATATCCTTTATAAGATAAAACTAGTTAATATATATATTTTTAATTTTAACATATAAAAAAAATTAAAAACTAAAAACAATATGGAAAAAATGACTCACGATTAGAAAAAGGCTGGGTATAAAAGACCTCAGGGATAACTTAAGGGTTAAAATATTAAACAATTTCAAGGAATGAAAAGCAAATCAGGTTTTCAACAACAATGACTGCGAGATTTTAGAGGCATATGATTACAGCACTTTTTTATATAGAATATAAATTTACACAATTGCAAGAAAAAATAAACTCATAAACAAAAGTGGAAAGCGTGATTTAGAAATTAGGTGAACGACAAATGACACTGAAAATATCGTGTTTTTCTCGTAAATTTCAAGGCAACATAAACCGAGACAACCGGTCAAAAAACAACCTCGCGCTATTCACGCGTCGATGTGAATCGTGTGAACGTCATTTTGCACGCGAACTCATTATTTTGTTTAAATTATGTATGCGAAGATGCATTGGCCTGCACTCAAGGCACGTATTAAGCGATAAAGAATACATATTGAATATGTGGAGTCTGTACTATTATTCTTCTTATAACCTTTTAGAATAATATCAACACAGAGATGAAAATATATGCGCATACAAGTTAAATTATTCATCCTTACGTGTGCATAAAAGTTTCTCTGTGAAAAGGGTCATGGTGATGCAAGGTTGTACAAAGTACACCTTTTTATGCCGAGTGACTCGCGTTTCATGCGACCGCCTTAATGTTAATGTCCCGCTCTATAAATACTCATCTCGTCGTTTTAAAATGGATACAATTTTATCTCATACCCGTCCCAATGATACTATTATTAAGTGATAAGAATTAGCATTACTTATTTGTCACTGTAAACTTGTTTTCGTATCTAATTCTTCTTCTTAGAATTCAATAATTTCGTATCAAGTGAATTCATGGCGGCATTTAATCTCAATTCGCAATAAGAAATCTTCTATGCTATGCAAAACTAACAATTTTTAATTGAAAATATATAATAAAATTTGAAAAGTAATATTTAACTCAATAATAACCATTTGAATTATAGTATATTGTAAGTAGAGGAGAACACTCTAGTACGTACACTGTAAACATTTCTTTGGGAAAATCACCCAACGATTTCGGTAATTTTTCAAAAGTTTAGGGAATTTTCCCTAAAGAATTTTCGGTAAAATTTCCTAATTATTTCGGTAAATAACATATTTTGTGAATTTTCCCCAAAATAAATTCGGGAAAATTCCACAAAGATTTCGGTAATTTTAACAGAGTTTAGGGAATTTTCCCTTAAAATTTTTCGGTAAAATTTCCTAACCCTATCGGTAAATTTGTCATCCATTTTGGGAATTTTCCCCAAAATATCCCATGATCCTTATTATATTTCGTACAATTTTTCACTTAATACTGATAAAATTACTTAAATGGTGGGAAATTTACTAAACCGTCATGGGGTTTCTTTATTCCACAAGTCATTGATAAAATCACCGTAAATTATGGTAATATTATCTTTAAACAGGGTAATTTTCCACAAATAATGGGAAAATTCCCAATTTTATGGGATATAAATTTCCCACCAAAAATAGCGAATTTCATCTACTAAATTGTTGGGAAAATTCCTTAAATTTTTTACGCAGTGTAGATAGCCAAAATTTTCACAGTTTTGAACAGAATCAATTTGCATACGAAAAGGCAGATTTCCATAGAAAATTTTTGTATGAAATTTATCACTGAGTAGTATTATACATTTTTATTGGATTTAACACGTCAGTCCAACAATAGATAATCGCTTCTGGTACTATACCTGCACAGAAAAAAAAGTCTTAAAGTTGGGTTTGTCTTGTTTTTAGTTTTGCCTTAAATTAAGCTCATAACTAAATGAAAGCATGACAGAAATTCTTTAAGTTAATTACTTCTCTTGTTATTAAGCTACAAACATAGGCATGACAAGCGTACGCGGAGACCGACCGAGAGGCCTACGAAAGTCAGCCCCACCACTTACCACACAACTGTACGTGGCGTGTCCATGAGTTCTACTGGCTCGTGGTTAAAAGTGTGTGGCAAGTGTAGGGAGTGCTTTTCGTAGGCGCATCCCCACTACTCAAATGCTGGCTTGCGGGCTCTGCTACGATCGCTCCACAGTGGTCCAGGAACGTCAAAAAGTTGGTCAAAAGTCTACATTTAATTGGATTTTCTCCAAAATAATTATTTAGGTATTGTTAAGGTTACTGATAATGTTTTTGATATAAGAATTCAAAATTGAAAATGGCATCGAAAAATTTGATTTTTTTTTAACCTAAACAAAGATAGTTAATTCGGGATTTTTAAAGATTCTGATAAAAAATATGTTACAAAAAATTCTAAATTACTTGAAAAGGAAAATTCTAATCGATAAATTAAATGTAATATAAAAATTTTCGAAAAATTTTACGTTGATTCAAAACATGAAAAGATAACGAAAAGTCGTATTTTTTCAATGAAAGCGCAAATAACACAGGAATATTAAATTATGAACAACTGAATTTTCTAATAAATAAAAATAATGTATTCATTTAAACTTACATATCAATAAAATAAAATTATTTCAATTTTAAGACAGCAAGATGTCGGTATCAACCTAGAATATATTGTCTTCTAATTCTTCGGCGTCATTAGAATCACTTTCACTATCATCTTGAGATTCATAATTTTGCTCATCTGTTAATATCAGGAGATCTTGGGCCCGCTTGGGTATATCTCTAATTCTCTTTTCTGGTCGAGAACTACAGAGTTTCGGGCAGGAATTGAGAAGCAACCGTAAGAAAATGTCCTCGTCAGCGAAAGCAAGTTGTTTAGCGCCGTTGATCATCCTCAAATCTTCAGTTTTTCTGCGCTTAGATCTTTCACTTAAGTTTTGGAAAGATTTTTCTGGCCGACCAAAACAGCTGTAAAGCCATTTTCGTTTCAAGAATATGATAAAAGTTTATGTTCAGCATAATATAGTTATGAAGTTCTGTCAATAATTAATGAAAAAAGTGCTGACAATGAACTAAACTCAAGTCGAAATGAACAGAAACGCATTTCCAGAAACATACTTTAAAAAAATCAATAATTTAAAAAATAATTGCAAAGTTCCAAAAATAAAATGTAGCTTATAAAATATTCATTACCAATACCTTTTCTGTTGGGAATCACCAATTGAGCAATTAAAAACCATCTTCATCCAGATATCGTTTTTAACCCAAAAGCTTCTCTTGAATATTGTGCCTTGCTCCACTTTTTTATAGCGTACTTGGCACTCTGACACTTCTGCACAATTTTCTTCTAAAAAACATTTCAAACAATTTCCACGGCCCTTTCTACGATAAAAATCAAAGAGATCGGCATTTTTTTAAAACTTACCTTTAACAGAACTTCTCACAAATTCGTATATTTTTTGTTGTAATAACTTTTTATAATGATTTGGAAACAATAGGGCAAGAAGTATATACAATATTTTAATGTTACAAATAATTGTTTAAATTGGTTGAAATAACATTAAGAAATATTGTTTCACTTTAGAATATGTTTTTCCAAATAAAAACAAGCTGAACACGGCTGAAAATAATGTTTAAACTACAAATAAGTCGTTCTAAAATGTATGAGTGCAATGATGAACATATACCGTGATTTGTAATTTTTTTTTTAATTAACGTTTCACCCTGATTCTCGGCAGTTCCCGTCTCTAATTTTTCAGCAAAACTTTACTTACATATCTTCAGAGCGCTTCCACGACCTCACTTTTTTTTAGCAAGGTTAGGCAAAATTATTTATTTATTATCAAAGTTTAAGTTTTAGTCTCATTTTCAGACATTAAGCTAAGTTAAATAACATTATGAATGTTCATAAAGAATTGATTTCAAACCTCATATTAAACAAGAGCATATAATGTGCGGCAAATATAAATCATATTAGTTGAAAATGTTGTTATTACTTTTCACACAGCATCACTCAAATTCAGTCATGGATAATCAATAGAAATCGATTTTCGCAGTTAGGTAACTTTCTGGGGCTCAAAAATGTTGAAAAAATTGTTTGAAACACTTATTTTTTGGCTTTCGTGTTGTTCAAGTATTGCTAAATATATTTACCAATTCACTTTTTAGAAATAATAAAGTTTAAAAATCGACTTTTGACCAACTTTTTGTCGTTCCTGGACCACTGTTCGAAATTTTAGTATTCTTAAATAAGAATGCGTATTGAAATGAGAGCCGCTAACAATATCTGAAACTGGGATTTGCGAGAATTCTAAAAGACCATAATAAAAACGCCCGAAGGTTTCCGAGCTGTTCCGTCTATAACCGAGTACGCGACGACCAGCCAATCAGACCGACTGCACCCAGTCCGTGACCTGCGATTTTCCGCCAGAAGTTTCAATCATACGTGTTTGTAGTACAAAAATTTTTGTAACTAGTACAGTGTGAATTGAAGCTTGAACCAATTTTAATTTGGAAATTATTAATTTAAACTCTCAATCATTTACACATATATAATAGAAGCTTTTAACACTTTTCAATTAAAACTTTGGGATTAAGTGCAATTAAACTGCAAAACTTAAACTTTTACACTTTTATAAATTGGACAGTTCAAAGATTTTTGGTTAAAAAAAATAAATCCACGTTATCGTTTTAAATTCTCTAAATTAAAACTAATCCTCCATTTCTACTTGCATTCATGAAAATGTTAAAAAATGAAACATGTACCTCTTCCAACTCAATAAAAGCGTGCAAAACAAAATAAGTTCATCTTTCTATTTATAAAAATTTGAAAACACAAATTTTCTCTCTTCCAGTTCTATAAGAATCATAAAAATAAAAGAAGTCCCTCCTCCAATTCAGACCAAAATCAAAAATACAAAATTATTTCCTTAAACACAGTACAAATCTTGAAAAAGAAAAAATGGCCTCTTTCAATTTAAAAAACAATTGTATTTCTTCCAACTCAATAAAAACCTTGAAAATATAAAATGTACTGACAATGTAACAAAAATTAAAAAGTAAATTTCCTCATTTCAAGCTCGATAAAAATGTTGAAAATACAATACTTCCCATTCTTACACGGAATAAAAATTTAAAATATATATATATATATATGTATAATGTTTTCTAACAAAGCTGTGGAATTACTCAAATCTTCAGCTAAAAATAATTTTCTTTGTACGCTTTCTGGAAAATACTACAAATTTATATTTTCATTTTATCGTTCGAGTACTTTCAATTGGGCTAAGAAATTATGCGTTAAAAGTGTTTCCCCATAGAAAACAGAACAGAAGATATTAACGAATTTCACATTTGTATTTACTTTTTTCGAATTTCAGATAGCTCTGCCTGATATACCATAACTGTTTTTATTATGCATATTAAAAAATTAAGTGAAGAAACTAATTATAATAAATATGTAAATAAATAGAAGAATTAGACCATATAAATACGAGAAAAACACATAGGTCGTCAGGACGTAAGCGAATCAAAATAGGTCCTCGAGGTCCAATGGGATTCAAAAGAGGACGTGGAGGTCTGAGCAGGACTAAAGGAGGCCTCAAATGGAATCATGTAGGGCTAAAGTAGGACCAAAACTTTGACTCGGGAGGCAGTGTTAAAAGGATTCGTAGAAGTACATAAGAGCAATTACTACGGTAATTACGTGCAAGGAAATTTGTCTAGATTCTGTTTATCACTTTCCATAAATCTACATCACTGTAAGATGCCTGTCCACAAAAGTACGCCAAATTCGAGTGTAGTTTTGAGTTGCAACATTTTTGGTTCAAGAAAATAAACGAAGGCAAATTAACATTTTCTTTTTTCAAAATAAGATGCAACGAATTTCACACTAACGATTTTCTGGGATTTTTCTGGGGGCGCCAAGGCCTTCCTCGATGATTGGCGCCCAGGTGCCATGTGCCATGTATCTATGTATAACCATGAGGTAAATACATTGATTATAATAATAATTGGGTGAAAAATAATATAAAAATTGAAAAAAGGATGAAAGATATTCAATATGCCATAAATAAATGATTTGTTAATTCATAAAAAACTGTGGTATAACGCCAGTACATTATTTCTAAATTTAAATTGTTTTTTCATTAACTTCGATTTTTAAGTAATTCAAATTTAAAGTAGTTAAAGTACCTTCAAAATAAGTGATTGTTTTGGAAGCCTGATTCGCTTTTGTATGACTTGAACTTTTTTCCATTTATTACATTTGAAATTTAAAAGTAAACTCCGCTGCTAACTTTAAATTTCTTTATAACTACTGTTGATCTAATTTGCGATAAAGCTTAATTTCAGTTGATATAAAAATTATTCATTGCTGTTAATTCTTTAATTCCGATAGGTGGATCATTTTAATTTTGGGCGTGCAATTAGTCCAATTATTTTTCTCGAATTTCCATGCACATCACCACCGTTCGAATCCACAAAAATATATAGATGCGTTTTGAAAAATGATATTTAGAGGTTCCGCAAGCCCTATGAAGCTCAACACGTATGTCCCATAAGAAAAAAGAGGTTTCTGTAAATTTTATTCAGAACCGTCAATATTAGGTGAATCAAGTTGGAAGTCAACATTTCTTCTCACAATTAGTTATGAAATTCGAATGAACCATTATTTTTTTGATATCACTCTCATAAGTTTGTTTTATAGGATCCCAAAAACCCCCATAAGTGAAAAATTGACTTTTGAGAGTTTTTGGCGCTAATTACACAGGCCCACAAAAATATGTGGGTTGTGCGAGGGATAAGGGTATGGTACACATACATATTTTGGGGCGCTGAACACGAATCTGACATCAGTTTTTCCCCAGCACGTCAGGATTTTCCCCTAAATGCGGAAACTTCCCTAGTATATCAACTTTTCTAGGTATAAATTACCCTTGCTATTAAAATCATCTGAAAACAGATCAGGCATAATGTTTTTACGTATTTTGGGACGCTGAACACGATTCTGACATCAGTTTTCCCCGAGCGCGTCAGCATGTTCCCCTAGACGCGGAAAAATCCCTACACAATCAGCTTTGTCGGGTATGAAATAACCTTTGTTATTGAAATGGTCTGGAAAAGGATCAGGCATGATATTTGTATGTATTTTGGGGCGCAAAACAAGAATCTGACATCAGTTTTCCCAGAGCGCGTCAGGATCTTCCCCTAGACGCGGAAAGTTCCCTATAAAATCAGCTTTAACGGGTATGAAATAACCCTTGCTATTGAAATCGGCTGGAGAAAGATCAGGTATGATGTTTTATGTTTTTTGGTGCGCAGAATACGAATCTGAGACTAGTTTTCCGCTATCGCATCGGGCTTTTCCACTAGATGCAGAAAATTCCTTCGAAAAGCAGATTTTCGTGTACCGAATTACCACTGGTTATGAATTTATCTGGAAAGCTGGCTGAGTATGGTGTCTTTTTATATTTTAGATGCTGAATACAAATTTTAACACAGATTTCCGCTAACTCTCCAAAGTTTTCCCTTAGATCCAGAAAATTGCCTGAAAGCCATCTTATTTTAGTATAATACCACCTTTGTTAGTGGAATTATAAAAAAAAATATTTTGGGGATACTTTTTGGGTAGA
Source organism: Andricus grossulariae (assembly GCA_011634705.1). Lineage (NCBI taxonomy): Eukaryota > Metazoa > Arthropoda > Insecta > Hymenoptera > Cynipidae > Andricus > Andricus grossulariae. The sequence goes on from JAABKJ010075445.1 coordinate 38,910,823, forward strand.
ATGAAGATGGGAGCTTTCGCTTCAGAGCTTTCACTTTTTCCACAGACTCGACGAATTCCCCAAAGAGATTTTTTTTTTTTTGCGTTACAGTGAATGCAACTTCGCAGCTGAAATCTTTCTCATGAGTCTGGAAAAATTTAGAGCCGAATGAAGGGACAGATTTTCTGATCGCGTGATAAGAATACCTGACTATTGTTAAACTTCGAAGAGAAAAACCTGTTTCTCATAAATTTTAAATGGTACAGTTGCAGCTGTAAAAGCACAACTGTTATTTGAATCTGCTACTTGGAGGCTGCTGGAGACGATGACAACTGCCGTGAAAAGGGATGTGTAAAATGATTCGTTTTCCGGTTCACTAAGGTAATAGACACCAGCGTTGTTAGGCACGCTGCCCTGCAGGGGGCGTTGGGGTGCGAGGATGAAGCCGTAGTGTGTCCGACGGTGTGTGTAGGACGGTGGACTCACCTGTGATCGGCGCAGGATACCCAACGTGCAGGCTTTTTCATATTCTCATGGATCCAACAAAACTAACTTCAAAATCTCCTAACAGTGAAGTGCTCCCGAATAATTTCCACAAATGTGATAAAAAGCGTCAATCGTTTCGCTCCATTTGTGGTGAGTATAAAATGATGAGCAATCTGAGAAAGTTTTCAGACAAGATGAAAAGTATTTATAGAAATTGCTTTGGTTTTGAGGTGAATCATCAAGTTAATTTCATCATTCCACCATGCATCACCAGATTTTCTTCCTACAACCGCCGTACCACATACTTCAATCGCAGTTTTTATGATTGTATTATATCAGTACTTACGATAGATTGACCCCCGTCGTTGTTACTTCTTTTGAAAAATATTATAACAACCAATTTCCATTTTCACTTTTAAAGCACTTTTCAAATATTCGGAAACATCATGAGCGCAGATGCTAAACTATAATTCTCCAGTCACTGCGCATCTCGAACTTATCACATTCGGAACACTTTTCAGGAAATGCCCTGCTATCATCTGATTGGTCGAAAAATCAACTCTGAAAAACAGTCACTCTGCTAATATGTATCCATGGGACTGCGCCCTGAAATCCTCGTTCTCTTAGCTCGTTGCCCCATTGGTGAGTTCAATGGATTGTAAACCACTAGAGTGAAACCGGGAAATTTGAAATGGTTATAACGAAGGCACAAGAAAATGTCATAATACATGAAGAAACATTGAATTGATGTAAAGCAATTTCTATATACATATATATATATATATATATATTTTTTTTAATCAAAGTTAGGCAACGTCCGTATTAACAAATTAATAAAAACCTAAAAGACTTTTACTCAGAGTCGGCTCGACAAGTACCTCCTCTAAAGCAATCAAGAGTTTTTCTGCTCTCATCCTCTCGTCCGCCGCATCACGATATTCCAAACTCTCTGTTCGCTCATCCTACTCTTTTCTCTTTTTCACTCACACATGCAGCTCACCACTCTTTCAGCCAATCATATTACATCATCAACATATGTGATTCCCACTCTTCGTAATGACCCCCAAATCGAACCCCTCTGGTCCTCTACGATTGAACCATGGTGATCTCACCATCTCCATGTCAATTCAAAGAAACCCATCATGAAAATATGTCGCCCGGAAAACCTCTGTCGCCAGTTAAAGTAAACATACGCAAACATTCGGCGCCAATTAATATCTTCGTTGGTTCTTTCGTTTATCGCTAGCATTTGGTTTCTTTTATTCGATACCTTAGTATAAACCTAACATCCGGACTTCGCCTTATCATAAAACTAAACATGATTGAATACTGACTCACAATATCAATTTCTTAACCTATGAGTCGTAAATCGTACATAAAATTTCTAAAGCTATAGCTGACCTAATTTCCTGCGATCTGAGATTATTAATATTAATTCCCAATCTTCTAATATATTTTTCAAATTTGTATGTTTTCCTTTTCCCGCAACTTTATATTGCCATCTAATGACGAACGAGCGAGCCTATAGTCACTCTTGACAATATGTTCATACTAGCGCCACGCACAGGAAGTTGAGGCGTGTGTCCTTCGCGAAAAAATATACTCATTTTTCGTTACATTACTTTGGTCTCCTTGTATCTATTCTCCATGTTGGTCAACCTGACTCGCGTACCACTTGCTACTGTACTTGCGTTCAGGCCGCGCACTCGCTAGCCGCCGTTGGCGCGCAATTCAAAATTGGAATTAAGAACAATTCTTGTAATTTAAATAAATGAATATTGAAAAATGCACACGAATGTATATAAATTGTACAACTTCTGATTTTAGACAAGAAAAAAATTTATAACATATATTTTTTAAATCAGAGTTTATTTTCTTGGACTTCCAAAGAATAACTTATATTTCACAAAACATTTATTTTCAAAAGAAATTGGTTGAAAAACTAATTCAAAATAATTGTTCAAAATGTTTTTAATATTAGTTATGTATTCCAGTAAGAATTCTTATAATAATAGAACTTTTAAATACATTAATTATCATAACTGTATTGTAGTTATGATTCGAATACTTGGGAAGAAACAACTAAAATATTGCAGGTCAGCTGATTGCAATAATCGATTATGGAGTTTCCACATAATTTTGATTGAAATTCGTTTAAACAAATTTTGCAAAAATACTAACAGAAATGATAAAAACGTGATAAAAATAACATTTGTGCATTCGAATCATAACTACAATACATTTATGATAATTTATGTATTTACAGGTAATATTATTATATGACATCTTATGAGAATACATCAAAAATATTAAAAATATTATAAACAATTATTTTGAATTTCTTTTTCATCAAATTTCTTCTGAAGTTAAATGTTTTGTGAAATATAAGTTATTCTTCGGAAGTCAAAGACAATAAACTGTTATTTAATAAATATGTGTGTTATAAATTCTTTCCTTGTCCAAAATCAGAAGTTGTACAATTTGTATACTTTCTTGTGCATTTTTTAAATGATTATTTATATAAATTACAAGAATTTTTTTCTGAGTCTAATTTTGAATTGCGCGCCAACTGCCTCCAACCAGTGCGCAGCCCAAACGCAAGCGCAGTAGCAAAAGGCGCCCACATTGGCATCACTGACGCGTACGCATGCATTTGCAAGCGATCAATCCACCCATCAATAAATCTAGTAATATTTTAGTCATTTTTCTTGTCATGAATATTTATAGATGACTCAAATATTACCAGATTTATCGGAGGATAAGATGACCGCTTGCGAATGCATGCGTACGAGCGTGAATGCATGCAGAGGTGTAAAAGCACCCTTAGACTAACCTCAAACCTGGGGTGGGACTCCGATGCCTTAAGTCGAACAGACCTCTCTTTCTACCGTGTGAGATAGACAACGAGGCGCGATCGAAAACGAAACGATGGTTTCGAAAACTCTCTTTCTATCGTTTATGGTAGACAGAGAGGGTCTCATAGTTTCAAACGATAAGTACGACTTATCGTTGGAAAACCATCAAACCCTCTCTGTCTACCATATACGATAGAAAGAGAGTTTTCGAAGCGATCGTTTCAACTTCGATCGCACCTCGTTGTCTATCGCACATGGTAGAAAGAGAGGCCCGTTCGACTTTAGGTATCGGAGTCCCACCCCTGGTGTGGGTTGGATCATGCTCAATGCTTTAGAAGTGCACGCGTATATTCGAGGAGTTCGACGCGAACCTTTATGGCGGTCGTACGTGAATGGTATCGTGTTATTTTTGACCATACGAATTATACGCGAAGTGAAGTCGTAGTTCAGTGCAGTGATGTAGAGAGTCTCAAGGCACTTGGTCCTCGTGATCAGAATTTCCTGCTACAGCCCACTATTCTTTTTCAAGAATCGCGTACTTTGGCAGGCTTAACCTCTAAGACGGGCGTCGGTCCCTTTTGGCGCGCGCGATGGAGAAACCGGAAGGGCGGTGAGCCAACGTGTAAAGGAACATGAGAGTAAAGTCAGGCTGAAACATTTCACGCAATTAGCACTAGCTAAGCATCATATATGTACACAGCACGTAGCATTTTATTTGACAAAACAACGGTCATCGCAAAAACGTACAATATTTTTCCAGGAAAACATAGAGAACCAATCGTAATCTTAAAACACCCTAATAACATCAATAGGTGCTACTAAAAAAAAGTCAGGAATAGACAGAAAAAAAGTCAGGACTTCTGACCATTTCTGACCATTTTTGTTACGTTTCTCGACAGAAATCGTCAGGAAAAGTCAGAATTCATGAGAAATGTTCAGAAATCCTCAGAGCTTGGGTTCGAAGGATAATCCTTTTATTAGGGGTTTAAGAACAGATTGCCATAAAACCTAATCCCTTTTATATTTCCCAGGTTTTGTATATTATTTATTTATATTTAGATAGGCATATTCTCTTTTTACTTATATTTAATTATAAATATTAATATATTAAATCACTCTGAAGGTGAATCTGAAAATGTTGTCCGTCTTGACGTATCTCTTTCTCTTTACAAGATACATTATATTTATCCTAGAATTTAAAAATTTTAAAGAAATTTTTAGGTATCTGAAATCATTAAAACCCGTAGATTCTCAAATTCTAACTTTTGAATCTGTATATGCAACATTGAAAAAAAAAATTATTTTCAATTTTTAATCGTTTTGGGTTGGTCTACCGGTGGTCCAACACGATGAGACTCGTCAGAAATGGTCAGGATGTTCCGGAATCGTCAGAACTTCTGATCATTTGTGACGATTCCATTCCTGACTTTTTTTAGTAGGGATGGTTAAACTTTGAACCTCATTTTCTCAGTTTGACAGTTGAGGGACATGGCGTACTATAACTTTATATTTATATTCTACAAAAAAATACGAATGTTCAACAAAATAGTTAAATCAAATAGTTGTTATTTTTAATAAAAAAAGATGCAATTTCTACCAAAATATATAAATTGTCATCAAAAAAGTTGTATTTTCAACCAAAAAGAACGACTTTTTTAAAAATGTTGAATTTTCAAAAAAATAATAACAAATTAACTTTAGCTTTAGTATATCGAAAATTCCCTAACTTTTTGGAATTCCTTGACGTTGATACATGATAAAAACAATTGTTTCATAGTTATATTGAAAAAAATATCTTATTTTTAAAAAATTCCAATAACGCTTACAACTTTGAGATAAAAAAAATATATATTTCATGTACATAATAAATTATGTGGTTATAGGTTATAGCAAGTTTGATAGGAAAAGATTTTTTCTAACCAACGTTACTTACTTATGCTTAAAAAACTTAGAATTATTATTCTACTCTTAAATTTAATACATTATTAACAAAGCTTTCATAGATTTAATGCTTTCACGATGATTCATTATGATAAATTTCAATTTAAAATTTAAAGCTTTTTCGGGTTTTAATCGTGTGGAAAACTACGAATCTTGCCGACGTTTCGTGAACATTGCAATTCACTTATTCAGGGCTGACCTGAAACTGAAGTTTCAGGTTATTTTGTTCTTACATATATTCTCAACGATGCCTGTCGGCAACGTCGGCAAGATTCGTAGTTTTGCACACGATTGAAACCCGAAAAAGCTTTAACTTTTAAATTGAAATTTATTAAAGCATTCATAGTTTCAGAACTGATAAAATAACAAAAATAATTACTTTAAATTTGTAATAAATTAACAGATAAATGCAACAATGTAAATATAACATGATTGCAGATTTACTAGATATGAAATATGGACGCGACAGCAAGTGGGTTGACACAAAAAGATAACCTACAAATTCTTTTTAATATATATCTAGTTCGAGAATTTAGTTTGCTATCAATAAATGTTTTTTTTCGAATCTAAGAAGCTTTAATTCGTAAAAAAATTAATGAACAATAAAAAGAACCGGTGCACGAGAAGAATTGAACTTGGGAAATAACGTGAAGCTAGCCCCGAGCGACATCTGCAATCGAACTGTGAATCGACCACATGAATTTGAATTTCGACACGAGTAAAGTGAGTAAATGACCCGCCAATCCTAGTTGCTGATCCCCCACCATCGTCGCTTGGAGAATTCTCAGAATCGCAATCGCAATCAATTATTTAGAATATTTGGAATTTCTAATTAATTTTTGATATCGCACACTATCAGGACTCGTTGCAAGATTAATTACAATGATCAATTCGTAACGTAATTAGTCTGAAATGACACATTTGGGAAATTAACTGTCAACTGTCAAAAGCATTTCGTCCGTTTTCGACAAGAACCAAGCGCCATTTTTATTGTTGATATTTTTCACAGCGAAAATCGCAAGTTATTACAGGTTGTTTTTTACATACCCGATTCGTGACGACTACCAATAAAAAGCTAAATCCATGGACATTCAGCAATACAATAGTCAATATGTTTTTAAGCTAAAAACGAATGGTCTCCCTAAAATCTTAAAATTTTTACTAACGGCAAAAATTGACACCAGATTCTGTTCACAGCACTGGAATCGACTGAACTGACTTGATCACGTGAGATGCGCGACGATTCGAGTGTTTGAATTCACCGGGGAATCAAAAATTAATCAGAAGTACACGACATTCTTGATATATTTAACAATAAAATTTCGCGAAACGCCTATCACCGAGATTAGGAGTGAACTGTGGGAATTCGGGGACCGCGGGGGATGCTGGGTATTTTGGCGGAAGTTTATTCTGCGCATATACAAAGCCGTTAGGTTAACTGAATTTAGAACACAAGTTTAAACACGCTAAATTTTTCGGGAGTCATACCTGTGTGTGTGTTATGCATTTTTATTGAAAGTGTGAACATTCTCGCGATACTCGTCTTAAAAATTGTTACATTTTTTACAAAATAGGGTTATTTGACTCGATTAAATTCGATCGTGATTTCGTGGCTCTCAGTGGTACGTGTGTAGCAAGGCGATATAGAGCACATAGAGCGAAAGTCTCATCTTCTTTCTCATAGGAAATGATTGTGAAATCCTTCACTTTATTCGGTTCGGCCACGAATGAATAGTAAGGAGTGGTATCCCTGCAAGTAGGGAGTGGGACGAACATCGTCCAAGAATTCCTTAATGCTTGCCACGACTGAAAACTTGGTACCAGGATCGCGTACATGCGCACTGGCGGTTGCCATGAAAAGAAAGAGAGGTATAAAGACCTTATAAGGGAGTTGCGACGGTTATACCTGGAATATTCTGTTAAGCTAATCATCCTGATCATCGGCGCTCTTGGAAGTGCCAAGGTGTCACTGGTTAATAGCCTGAAAGAGAGAAGGCAAGAGAAGGAAAGATGCAGAAGGCGGTCATCCTTGGTTCGCTTCGTGTCCTCAGGGTACACGAGACTTTTGCTGGATCATCGTATTTGAAATAATCCAATTTTGACAAATAAACAATATCTAGGACATAGTTAGATCATTATTATGGAATTATTTATTGTCTATAGGGTAGACTCACGCACGCGTCGCAGACAGGCTGGCATACGCAGTCATACGTGAAGTACGTCGTGATGGCGATATGAGACGCATTACGCACGCACTCTACCTACCCATCACAGCATGGCGACAGCTGATGACGGCATACGTGCGTTATGAGTCGCACAGCGTGCCTCGAACGCATTCGAGTACTGTCCAATGCACGACTGTTATCTGGGAGGATCCTCCGACGTCGTCATCATGCGACCGTAGCTCTTCTTAAATGGGTAACTTGGTAAATGGGCAGTCTCATGCTACAAGAAAAAAGACTTCAGGCATATCACGATCTGTCTTGAGGTTAGAAATATATTGTAACCTAGTCAGAGTTGCATGGTTACTCATAACTCGAATTTTTATACGTATAATACGTATTTTACGTATTATACGTAAAAAATCTGATAAACATAAAAAATGGCGGACTTGATGGGTGGGGGCGGTGGCGGGTGAGGAAAAAGAGCATAATATAACCTTACTTATTCCGGAATGCATTAAGTGCGAGATTAAATGAATTTTTTTTTATAAAATTTAAAAAATGAGTAAATCAAAAGATTGCACTTAGGGCAAAAAGCACAATTTTTGCCATTTTCCCTCTTTAAAATAAAATCTAACTCCTCTTGAAACGAATTTCTGGGTCTGCCACCTCTAAATATTTTTCAATACATTAAGAAGCTATCAAGCAAGTCAGTGAGTGTATTTGGTGTATTGAGGAATGAGGTTATGTTTAGTTCCTATATAAGCGCAGTCGCCATGTTAAAAACATAAATTACATGTCAAAAACTAGGGACGTAAATTACGTAGGTAATTTATATGTAAAACACTAGGTGAATTACCTAAGGTATATTACGTACGCAACCCTGAACCTAGTAGGCACAAAGTACTAAAAGTAGACCGCACGCCATGTATTTCACCTGGCACCATTTCGCGATCGCCTGTCCTCCGATTTTCTCCATAGCGAGATTTCCCCCAAGATGAGAGCACCTCTTCAGAGAAAATTTGTAACTAAATTGTCGTCTGCTACTATAGGAATCGTAATTCCTTGTAGTACTTCGAGCTAGTAAGTTTTACGAAACCGTAAAATTGAACTGGGATACCCCGAGAACGTATAAGAATGTGGTGATGTTCCAGTTTCAGCGCACAAAAAATGTCATGTGCATGTATTTGAGGTAGTCTTTGAGGTTAGGTTTCACGTTTTTGGGGTTATGAATGAATTTGCCATTTGCGCGACACTGATTTTTTGTGTGTGGCTGTGATATACTTTTCTCCACCTTCCCTATGAAAAGGCGCAAGTGAGTGATTATTCACTGTTTGAATATCGTCGTATTATTCTAAACAAAGAAATATAATTCTCAAAATTCGTTAATTGTGTCATTAATTGCAGAAAATATTACCTTTTTACGATTTACGAGGAAGAAAATTGTTTGAAAAATTGCTCAATATCCTTAAGAAAGAGAATTATTCTCAACATCCGTTAATTGTGCCATTAAAAAGTAAACTCAAATTTCGTCGGTGGGTTTTATACGTTTTATTTATATTAAATCTCAGTGAACAGCCCCTCGAAAATATTCTAAGCTGCAAATGAAAAAAATCATTAGCCCCTTTTTAGGATATCTTACTTTTTTGTAGAGTTATTAAATATATTATTTTTATTGAAATCAATGGACATTTATTGTTTATTGGCAAACACCCTTTAGTTTTTAACCAAAAAAGCCTCAGATAATAATTAAACGTCGTGTAACATTCAGAATGCTTTAAAATCTTTTGAAACAGCTGCTAGATTGAGTTTATTTTTTTAAATTTCTCGTTTTCAGTGCATATCGTGCTTAAACAGTCAAAACATGAATCAAAGTACATCAAGTTCCCTGTAAAGTTATTTAAAAAAATGAATGTTTGATCTTGAATAGTTTAGGTCTTAGGATATATGACTTTCAGAAGTGAGTTTTTATTGAAAAATTGGACTAAACGAGACTTTAGTTTTAGTTTCCGTGAAATATGTCATATCCTGTGTATTCCCATGTAGAAAATTATCGGGGCTGGCTAGCCCGTCATGACTCAAAAATGTTGTAAGTATCAAATCCAAATATTTTTTGCACATTTTCAAACAAAAACAGGATGTTTGAAAGTACTAAAAATGGAAGATAAACATTAAATAAAGGAGTAGCCCGTCAGGACTTTGATTGAATCACATATATTTTTTTTTGTTACATAGTCATTTATTTGTGGGGCATATGTTTTTAACTATTATATTAAAAAATTTCCTGTTAGCAGGTTTTTAATTAATTAAAAGGTCATACCTAATATTTTTTGTAATAACACACATTTGAAACTGTATTTCATTACATTAAAAAATATGAGTAATTCTGTAAATTATAATTTCATTGCAAAATTATACCAACAAGGTTAATAACTACATTGGATTTTTAATTATAAATAATATAATGTACAGTTTTCCCAGTAAACGTGATGATGTCGCAATAATTGTGAAAATTTATCAGGACTCGAAATAGATAGTGAGAAAATATGTTTTAAAGTAATATGTACTGACAAAAGCCATTGAGTTTTAAAATCATCAAGTTAAAAAGAATGATTCATCAAAAGAATAAATGAAATGTGAAGGAATTGACGTCAAGACTACTATGACTTTTATAGTTAAGCAGACGTCGTAGGCCCCAACATGATTACAAAAACACAGAGTTTTTAATTTTTTTGCAATAAAAATGCATTGTCGATTAAAATCAACTAAAATTACAATAATTGTTTACTAGGTAGGCTTCAGATTTTGAGAAATTCTTGTAACTTGAACACTTATTTAATTTCTCTTATACATTCTGAGTAGACTGGCTGATGCATTCGACCACCATTTGAAATTGCAACTAATAAAGATTCTTCAGTCAAGAAAGAAAAAAAAACTTTCAACCAAATTGTAAAACGTTTAAGCCAAGGGGGCGACTTTTCTGCAGAACAGATACTTTTGAACTCAGAAATATGAATTTCCATTTAAAAAAATAGAAAAAATAAATAAAAACACGTTTGAGCGCGCCCAGGACGCGCGTCTGTTGGTTCTCGCGCTTTGTGCTCGACAATGTTTACCTCAAGCTACACGGTCGGTTTTCGTATTTCCCCTACATTTGTGCACAGACATTTAGAATTAAGGGTCAAAGCATCGTCAACTGTAATTTGGTGATTGTGAATTATCTTATGTTAAAGCTCCTTCGGCTTTAACTGATTCGAATAAAATTAGTAGACCTTTTCGACGTGAAGAATTTTGCGTATTAATATTCTTTCGTGTCTCCCATAGTTTGTCCGGAAAATGGCAGTTTTTTATTTTAGAAGGCGTTATTATGATTAAAACCAAAAAATATACGTCTAATAAAGAAAAAAGAAAAAAATTCAACATTAAATTGGTAGATATTTTGAGATGAACCATTTTTCTTCAGTAAAAAAAAGGCTGTTTAACGAACTTGTCCTTTCTTTTTAGGCGTTAAACAAAAGTGTGTCAAAGCAGAATCTAACCTGATCAATCTTTCGAAAGTTATCGTGCCTACACGTTACGTAGAGATTCGATGAAAATCGACTAAGTCAAATTTGACATAAAACCAATACTTTCTCATTAGGATGAGAAGGGAAAGAAATCAAGAAATTCAGAATATTCCAGAAATTCAAGAGAATTCCAGAAATTCAGTGAATTCAGAAAAATCTAGGAATTCATAGAACTCAAGGAATTCAGATTTGAAGGAATTCAAGGAATTCAGGGGATTCGGAGATTTCAGGGAATACAGATAATACAGAATTTTCAGAGCATTTTGATAATTCAGGGAATTCAAGCAAATAAGAAAATTTTAGCAATTCAGACTCTTAAGTCAGAGAATTCAGGAAATTTCGACAATTCTGAGAATTGACGAAACTCTAGGAATTCATGGAATTCAAGGAATTACGATAATTGAAGTAATTTAGGAAAATTCAAGAAATTCAGAGAATTCAGGGAATTCATAAAATACAGAGAATTCAGGGAATTCAAGGAATTGAGAGAATTCAAGGAATTACGATAATTGAATAAATTCAGACCATTCAGATTTTTCAGGGAATTCAGATAATTCAGGGAATTTAGAGAATTAAGGGAATTCAAAGAATATTGGGAATTCAGGAAATTTAGAGATTTTAGGAAGTTTGGAGTATTATAGGAATTTGCAGAATTCTAGGAATTCAGAGAATTCAAGAAATTCAGAATATTCAAGAAATTCAGAAAATTCAAGAAATTCAGAAAATTCAAGAAATTCAGAGAATTCAGGGAATTCAGAAAATACAGAGAATTCAGGGTATTCAAGGAATTTAGATAATTGAAGGAATTACGATAAATGAAGGAATTGAGATAATTCAGAATTTTCAGGGAATTCAGATAATTCAGGGAATTTAGATAATTCAGGGAATTCACAAAATTAAGGGAATTCAAGGAATTCAGAAAATTCAAAGAATTCAGGAAATTCAGCAAATTCTAGGAATCTACAAAATTCTAATAATTCAAAGAATTCAAGAAATTACGATGATTGAAGGAATTCAGGAAATTCAAGAAATGCAGAAAAATTCAAGAAATTCAGAGAATTCAGGGAATTCTGAAAATACAGAGAATTCAGAGAATTTAGATAATTCAGGGAATTTAGAGAATTAAGGGAATTCAAGAAATTCTGAGAATTTCTGAATTTCAGAGAATTCTAGGAGTTACGATAATTGAATTAATTCAGAGAATTCAGAAAATTCGAGGAATTTTGAGAATTCAGGGAATTAGGAGAATTCAGAAAATACAGAGAATTCAGGAAATTCAGAGAATTTAGGTAATGCAGAGATTGCAGGGAATTCAGAGAATTTGAGGAATTCAGAGAATTCAAGAAATTCAAAATTATTCAAAGAATGTAACAAATTCTGAGAATTCAGAGCACTCAGGGAAGTCAGAGAATTCAGGGAATTCAGAGAGATCTAGGAATTCACAGAATTCAAGGAATTCAGAGTTAAAGGAATTCAGGGAATCTCAGGAATTTCGAGAATTCAGGGAATTGACAGGATTCAAGGATTTTAGAGAATTTAAAGATTTTGGAGACTGTAAAGAATTCAGAAGATTCGAGGAATCTAGAGAATAAGAGAATGATAATGAGCTGAAAGAAGAGATGCGAATTGAAAATCTCTTTGAATAATTGATCATGTATAATAGCAAACCAAATGCTGTGGCTGAAATAACACCGTCAGAATTGTTTACCAGAAATCAGTCCGTGACAAAATCTCTATTGTTTGACAGAGACCAGGCAAAGAACGAAAGAAGAAAAAAATATACAAATCGGAAAAAGAAAATAATTCTATGTTTAATTTATTGTAAGAATATAAAATAAGTTATTGTTATCATGAAATGGTTTCTTTTATTTAAAAAAAAAATTAAAGTAACAAAAAAGAGATGTAGTGTATGCGTCACAAAGTGGTTGCCATTGTCTGGAGCGTATACGTCACGAAGTGTTGGTGAGGAGCCGGTCGCAGTTCAGTTGGGACTGAATGGCCGGGAGGCAACAAGTGATGGTGCGTTGGCAAGCCAATTTATTATAAGCAAATGGTAAACACTACACTGGTGTATATCATGACCAGTCTGGGCCACGATCTGCTATACCAGACTCTGGCGCCAGAACAGCACGCCAAAGCGGAACCAGCCGGGTGCCAGGCTGCTAACAGATTCTTCTTTTTCTGGTGCCCAGCTGGCGACAGTCTGCAGTTATCTTGCTACTAGGGATAATGTTATTGTAATACTTACACTTTCTGGATCCTTTTCGTATTTTTGATGCCATTTTCCTTCTCGTTTTTAATTCAGGAACGTGATATGCACCCAAGAAAATAAAAACACAAACGAACGTATCCTACGTATGCATCGAGATGTCAAAATATAACATAGGGGAGTGGGTGTAACACGCGACTGCAAAAACAGCTTTGCGCATATGCACGATCCTGGTACCAAGTTTCCATTCGTGGCAAACATTAACGAATTCTTGGACGTCGCTCGTCCCACCTCTGCTCACCAAACACATAGGGTGATACCAAATCTTTTAAAATATTGTAAAATCTTTGAAATTCTTTAATATCTTTGAAAATATCTTGAAATATGTGAAAATCTTGGAAATCTTACGAATTCCCACAATTCTTGTGAATAAATTCTTTGAAATCTATTAAAATATGATACAATCCCGTGAAATTTTACAAAATTTAATATTTTCTGGAATCTTAGAAAATTTATTAAAATACTTTGAGGACTCATAAAATCCTTTAAAATCCATTAACAATTTTTTAAACTCCTGAAAATACGTTTGAATTTTTCAAAATTCCCTACAATCTGTAAAATTCTTTGAAATACGTTCAAATTATTAAAATCATTCAAAAACTTCTTAGAGTCTTTTAAAATAACATAAAATATTAAAAATTATTTGAAATCTATGGAAATCACTTGAAATTTGCTTAATCTCCTAAAAATTCGTTTGAATTTTTTTAAATCCCTTCAAATTATTAAAATCATTTGAAAATTCCTTGGAATCCTATAAAATATCATAAAATTCTTTACAATCTTTGGAAATATTTTGAAATATGTGAAAATCTTTGAAATCCTATGAAATCCCTTAATTCTTGTGAATAAATTCTTTAAAATCTATTAAAATATGATAAAATGAAATCTGAAATCTGATAAAATTCCTTTGAATCTTGAAAAAAATTCTAAAACCTTATAGGTCTTATAAAATCGTTTCATATCTTCCGAAATTCTAGGAAATTCTTTAGAACTGTTTTGTATAAAGCTCATATTTTTGGTTAAGAATGCAAGTGTTTGGTTGAAAATTAATCTGTTTTGGTTGAAAATTCAACTATTTGGTTTATAAATTATGTATTTTGTTGAAAATTCGTCCTTTCTGTCATGAATAGCGAATTTGTTCGCAATAAAATTATATTTGCAATGAAGTTTGTTACGTTCTTTAGCGATTTTTTTTCACTGACTTATTCAAACTTTTGTAGAGAGGTCAACATTTTTGAAACCTTAGTAGTATACTAGTATCCGAAAAAAAATTAATCTAATAAAATAATAAAAAAGGCTTTCACTACATTGATTTAGAGTAGGACATTCCATGTTGTTTCATCCAGTGAGTATTGGTTTCGCTTTCATTTTAATTTATTTTTTGACCAGGAATTTTACAAATTTCAAGAAAAACTTTTTTTTTCAAACTTTTTTCTTAAAACTTCATATTTTTGGGTTGAAAATTTCACTGTTTTGTAGAAAATTCATCTCTTTGGCTTGAAAATTAACTTTGTTGATGAAAATTCATATTTTGGTTGAATCGTTGGTTGGATCATTTGAATGTTTTCAAAAATCTAAATTTAATATTAAGATACCGGAAAAAATTACAACATAAAATTATTAATGTTCCTCTTTTGTTCTTCTAAAGGAATCTAGAAAATTATACATTTTTGCTGGGCAGAGAAGTAAAGAATACTTGAATGACTTCTTTACCTACGAGGTTGATACTACTCAAATCGAACAAATCAGTGTGAGTGATTTTGGAAATCGAGATTCTAATCACGTTCCTGCTGCTGGTTTTACTCAAAGAGCAACCATCGATCCGGAATTGAAAGAGATCTACGTACTATCTGCAAGTATCGACTAGTATCCGAAAACTAAACTAAAAACTTAATGTCTCATATATTATATTTACCTTGCAGGGCCTCAGTAAAGATAAAGACAAAAGGGATGACAACGTCCAGAATTCATTTTGGGTCTACAATATTAAGGAAAACAAATGGTCCTGTATCTACCGGAATGAAAATATCGGCGAAAAGTACTGGAGCAGAATGCAGGATTACGAGCCGTGTCCACGATTTGCTCACCAACTTGTCTACGATTACGTGAAGAAGGTTCATTATTTATTCGGAGGAAATCCTGGACGTTCTTGTCTTCCGAAATTGAGGCTTGATGATTTTTGGACACTGAAACTCTGCCGACCTTCCCATGAGCAAATTTTAAGGAATTGCAAATTAATCATTAGAAAACACAAGTTTGAGGAATTGGCTATGAAGGACACTATTGAAGCTCTAGAATATTTACAGACAAAAGTTTCCGAGATTATTGATCACAGTGATAAAGAACAGTCCAAAGAGGTAGGATATGAAATATTTAAAAATACTATTTTTCGATCTTAGTTTTCTTAAACGGACTGATAAATCATTTTTCCCGTAGTTCCTTTTTTTTTTGGTACAACTGAAATAATAGAACCCAATAAGACAGTGTGACTATTGTTGGTAAAAAGTTCATTCTTTTTGGTTGAAAAGTCTGCTATTATATTTTTGGTACAGAATTCACCTCTTTTGATTAAAAATTCTACTAATTCGTTGAACATTTAATTATTTTGTTGAAAGATGAACTATTTGTTAAAAAGTAATTGTTTTTGGTCGAAAATTCAAGTGCTTTGTTGAACTACTTTGTTAAAAATTCAACTGTTTTGTTAAAAATGCCACTCTTTTGTTAAAAAGTAATCTTTTTTGGTCGAAATTTAAAGTATTTTGTTGAACATTCATCATTTTGTTGAAAATGCATATTTTTTGGTAGAAATTTAATCTTTCTCAGTTGAACATAAACTTTTTTATTGAATATCCAACTTCAACTTCAATTCAACTGACTTCTAAATTTATTTTTTCTTCGAAAAATCAACGATTTGGTTGAAACTTTATCTTTGTATGTTGAAAATTCAATTATTTCGTTAAAACTTTAATGGTTTTCTTAAAAATTGATATATTTTTGGTCTAAAATTCAACTACTTTATTGAATATTTGTCCTTTTGGATAGAAAATTTGTCCTTTTGGATTTAAAATACATATTTTTTGGTAGAAAAGTTATCTTTGCTGGTTGAAAAATAATTTTCAACAAAACAGTTGAAAATTTTATCTTTTCGGGTTCAAAAGTCTATAATTATATTTTAAGTAAAAAATTAATTTTTTTGTCTATAAAATTTTATATTTATTTGAAAATTTAATTATTTGGTTGAAAATTCAAGAATTTTGTTAATAGATAGAAAGTTCAACTATTTGGTTGAAAATTAACTTTATTCTTGATATGTCATATTTTCGGGTTGAAAATTCAAGTGCTTTGGTAGAAAATTAGTTTTTTTTTTACTTGAAAATTAAACTATTTTGGTAGGAAATTGATCTATTTGGTGGAAAATTAACTTTTTAGTTGAAAATTCAATTGTTTTTTGGCAATATATTTTTGATATGGCTGACATACTCTGGGGGGGGGGGGTCAGTTTAGGGAACTGAGGATGGATTGTGTGTATAAGGTAAATTAAAACGCAAAAAAATAAGAGGGAAAACTAATTAAGGGAAACAAGTCAAATGAAACAGATGCTGTAAGCGTTTTTTAATTTTTAGAAGTAAAAAACAGCGTATTCTTAATATATGCCTTTGATGTTTTGAAGCAGAAATAAAATGGGTACTAAAAATTAGGGCTAGCATGCCATAAGGGCATTCTTTATTATCTAATTTTTTATATTCTCAAGTTTTTTTCTCATATATTTGTATCAAAAGAATATGCTGATATGATCAACATTGTTTTCTTTTCTTTTTTTACTTTTTTTGTACCGTGCGTTGTTTGGCTGAGAATCTTAATTTTCGTTTCTTCGTTTGGATTTTGAAAATGCTGTAACTCTGAAAATTATGATTTTTTCTAATAATGTCGTGGAGATAAATTGGTTAAATTTCCGAGTACTATTATCAGCTGCACATATGATTTTCAAATTGTAAAAAGATGGTCTAAAAAATTTTCAAAATGCGTTCACTTATTTGCACTTTTATCCAAAATGGCTGCCCAACGAATTTGACAATTCTGTAGAAAGTTATCGTGCACACAGACAGACATACACACAGACAGATAAACTGACAGACAGACACATTCGTAAAAACCTGTTTTTTGGGTTCAGGGGCTCTCAAATCGTGGACATTTGACAAAAACCGGGGGGGGGGGGAGGTCAAATTTTACACAAATCTAATACCTTCTCTGGATGAGAATGTAAAAGTGTTTTAAACACCAAAGTGAGTATTATAGTATGTGCAAAAGTTGCTGAGAAGAGGTGATATCGCTCATTAGAAGGCAATTCGTGATCTCTCCTTTTTGGTTTTTGATGTGTTACTTGGAATTTGTGACTTGAAAATCCTATATATAATAAGTTCTGTTTGATACAGCAATGCCTGATTACTAAAATAAATGTGCTTATCTTCATTAGTATGCTCACTGGAATGATCGTGGTTTTTTTTTCTTTGCCTATTGGAAATTGTTTTTTGGGAAAAAAAGGGTATGACGGAAGCAGTTTTTCCCGACCTATTTGAAAAATTATTTAGGGTGTTTTAATCCTAATGATTCAGACAATAACGAATCCGACACTCATGATTGAAATCATACTAAATCCTTATATTAAACATGATTTTTATTTCAGTTAATCGAGATTAAAACCTTTATATCATTTAATTTCAGTGAAGATACAGATACACGATACACAGATATGTAAGTAATAAAATAAGTTTCAAAAATTATAAAAGTGACGGAACTTTCACGAAAAAATTATTTTCATTTCAATGTTACAAAAATGAATTCTGTGATAACAAAATTGTAAAACTGATTTGAACTGACGGAACAAAAGTTCCTAAAATATCATCATCATCATATATTAAATTTATATATTAAGAGCAAGTACTCAACATGGATCCCCTTCGCAAGGAGACAGCTGGAATAGGGGATTTGAAATTTAAAGTAGGCTAAAAATTACCAAAACCAACAAGGAATTCGATGATATCTTAACCAATTTTCTGTCTGAAATAGTTTTTGGCTCATGATTGATGAAAGTTTTTTTCATTTTTAAGATACTGATTGTTCTAAATTCAACTCAAATAATTATATCCTAACAAACACAAAACTTTATTTAATTCAGATTAATCGTACTTTTCATATGTTTGAAAATTTCCCCAATTCTGTGATTTATTTTTATGCAATACAATTTTTTAATAAATCAGATACTTTCCATTTACGAACACAATACTTTGCAAAATCAAATTTCATTTAATTTTCTAGAAGAATATCTTTTTTTTTATTTAAAATTCTATAAATAATGGCAGAGGCTAGAACATAAACGAAATTTTTATTTGCATCTGTGATGAGAAAATTTTGAGAAATTGTCCACTAATTTTTACGATTCTTTTTTAAAATAAAACAAAAGATGTTTCGCTAGATATTTTTGCTACTAATAAAAAACTTCTCGTGAAAACATAAGAACCTATATTATTATTTATTTTCCTCTTTAGCCTATTTTGCAGGATTTAAGAACAGTGAATTTTTAAGAAATAGTTATTTGTGATACAAGGACCCTGAGTAGCACTTTTTCGGCCGAGTACTGCAATCAGCACATCAGCTCTGTTGCATCCTTTCATTTGGTCTCCGCGAGTTACCTCCTTTTCATATGGCTTATCCGAGATAGAACAAACTACAAGGAAGGTGTTTATGACTATTTTCTTAAGTTTGGTAAAGTGACAGGTGGCTCATCCAAAATGCAGTTACGACCTTTGAATTTGTGACGCAGTGCTCAGGAGGCTGCCCACAGAATTCATGAATCAGGAGAGGTACATACATCTTTTTATAGAAACGGTTGCGCGCGCAGATCGATTTCTCGTGTCAGTTCTTCACATATATCTGATAGCCAATAAAAAACAGCATTCATATGCAGCCTTAGTTCAAGGCATTTTTGCACGTTTGCTTGCATGTCTTGATCGTTAATATAATATATTTGGGTCTGAAAAATGAGGTACTCTTCACTTTTTGTCAAGTTAAAAATCGAAAATATCCCCAAGATTTTTGTTTGGTTATTCAGAAAATAATCTAATTTTTCGAATCACACCTCTCGCGCCCAGTTTCGAAAAATAGTATCATCAACTCGCACGTCACACTATATAATACAATAATAAAGAGACATGTTTTTTTAAATATATTTGAAACTAATTTCATATAATTTTTAAAGGAATGTCCCTTCAAAAAATGAAACGCAGATACATTTTAAGCTCAACTGTAGACTGTTGTTATGTTCAGTAACTGTATTATTGAAAGTTTGAAAACAAATTGTCATACAAACAATGAGTACTGCTCTTCTGGGTACACATTTGAAAAACAATTAATTATTGGTTCAGCTGTAGAGAATCGTAGTTTACAACTACTATGCTAAAAGCGCCATTTATATAGCGGCGTGGGCCGACTGGACATTCCTTAATTTCCTCGGGGGTCATATCCTCAATGTCGCCGCTTCCTATGTTTATTTTCGCCCTGGGCTTCCTTCCAATGATACTATAGAATCCACTTAGGACACCATTAGTCTCCAATATTGCGAAAACGTCACCATTAGATGTTGCTAATACAATTTGTTCTGTGATTGGCAGCCCGCTTGTTCTAATTTTTCTTACCTTGATAAGGGTGCTGTGTGAGCACCGAAACGTTGGTGAATATTATCCATGCTCTTTCATTGTGATTTCAAAGTAATAAAAATAAAAAAGACGAAAGAAATAGAAAAGAGAGGGAAGGGGATTTGGTTGGTTGCCTTCTCATTTTTCTTTTCTCTTTTTTTTTGATTTTTTTATTTTCGTCTAAAGAAACAAATTTTTATTTTGTTTTCAGGAATTACAATAGGAGCATTTTGTGGTGTTTTTCCAAATAAACTAAACATTATTTTTTTGAATCTATCCTCATGTTATTTTTTTAATGAAATAATAATCTGGAAAGATGAGACTTTCTGAGCATATTAATTTACAGTTTGCACCTCATCAAGTTTATTTCTTGACGCAATTGATATCTTTTTACACATACATTTCAAAAGGTTTATTCTGAACGTGAATAAAGTAAGGTTAAATAGGTAAATTTAGTCAATAATTCTTATTTTTCCATGTAGAGGCAGAATCTTGTAATTAGATCATGTTTTTCGAGGTGACCTAGCCTATTTACAAGGTTTACAATATTAACTTCTTATTGTTTGAATAGAGCTGAAAATCCTACTAAGGTGGCCGTCTCAACGTATAGGAAGAAATTTTTCGTGTTTTTCCGGGTTCGTACACATTTTTCATCGTCAATAAAATTAATTTTTTTTAAGTTATCAAACCTGAAATGCAAATTGAAGAATTTAAAGTCGAACTCTTTTGAATTTGAAACTTTATAATTTAATCATATACAATTCATATTTCAGAAATGTTTGATTTAAAGGCTTAATAATTTACACGTATAAAATGGGAGATTTTAACACTTTTCCATTTAAAAACTTTAGATTAAATACCGTTGAACTTTAAAATGTTAAACATTCAAATTTCATAGAATGAATAGTTCAAATATTTCTGGTCAAAAATATAAATTCACACTCAGAAATAAGATTCTTTGGGTTAAAGAAGATTTTTTTAAGTCAAAGATAAATATTCATTGGCTCTCAGTCAAAGAAATGGTTTTTTGTTCCAAACGAAATTCTTCTTTGTTTCAAACTAAGTTTCTTCGTTTTGAAATCCTTTTTCGTTACATTTTGAAGATAAAAATATTAAAAATGTATTGCTTAAGTTTTTGTTCAACTAGACACTTTTTAAATTACATAGAAGTTAAATTACCGGGGAATGAAACGAAACATGCGTTCCGGCTTTAACCGGTTTCGAAACCCGATAAAAAACTATTTTCACGCCATTAAGTAAGAAGAAACCCGCTGAATAAACATAACAGTCATTTATTGAAGCGCTCTCTCCATTATTATTATTAATTTTCTGATATCTAAAAGGAAGGAAAGAAATAATTTGTGATATGATTTTAATTTTAATTTAATTATATTTACATAAAACGTTGAACATTTAAAATATTCGTATTGTAATAGAATTGTACTTTTACTTACTATCGTTATTTGGTTTATTACTCATGTAAGTTTATATCAACAAAAATAATCTAATTATTATCAATCATCATACTAAATTCAATTTATGCGGAAACATTTTATGACAATAAAAATTCAAAGATAATTAATTAGTTGATTAAATTTTTTCCAATGCAATTATACAATTTTGATTTTTATGTATTATTTCGAATTTGTGAAAACTCTGAAAAGATTCTCAAACCACTTTCTTGATAAAGTAAGTGCTGAATTTTTTTTCTTCAAGAATAACTAAAAATTAATTAATTCTTTTTTCTCTATGTAATTTTGTTTATATCCTTTGCATCTCTTTTATTGAATTTGTAGGCATAAGAATCTCTTTCTTCCAACTATCTGGAAACCCACTCGTTTTCATAATAATTTTATCAGCTCAAAGTCGTTTCTTTTACCATCTACCTCTTAATACACCCATGCCTAATTCGGTATTTCATATTCTCCATCATTCTTATTTTTCTGTTTCTAATTTTTGCACAGTTTCCTAAACTCTGATCTTTTCTTACTACAAGATTCCCATGAACCTTTATTTTCTTTCCATTTCCAAATCTGACTTTTGTTTTTTCTTTTTCATGGTGTTGTTTGCTTTATTTTCAAAAATATTTCATTCTTCTTTTACTTTCTGTTCCGAGGAAACGTCAGCACTCATTTTTTGTTACATTCGCTCCTACTTTCGCCGTTCCATACAACAGTCTCCTTTTTTCGGTACCTATTGGCTATTCTTGATCGTACTTGCAAATTTTGTTCCCAATATACATTCTATTGGTTGATAATCTGACTATATTCTCTCCATTATTTTCGAATGTTCCATCTCATTCTAGCCTTGTTAGTTACTTAAAGTCTCATCAATTACTGATGATCCCCTTCGCTTCTTCTTATTTGAATTACTCACACACATAAATTCTCCTACATTATCATCTTCTACGTTACAATTTAACACGCATCACCCTTTACCGCCCACTCAATTCATTAACTGATCTCCTTTTGTATTGGATACCATATTCTTAGATTTTCTTGTGGCTTCTTCTGGCCCTCTATTACATATATTGCTCCTTTCTTACTCGTTTTTGCATTAAAACCTCTTTGGGTCAAAAAGTGTTCATTTCCCTTATCCTTAATTTCTTCCTCCAGTCTAGCTGTGATAACATTAATCTTATCTCTGCAGTGTATTGTACAGATGTTCAATGTTTCATTTCCTAGTAGAATTTTGCTGCCCAGATCCTATGCTGCTCCTCCTATTTATATTCTTTCTCTCTTTGCAGAAAATTGGCGAACCCAATTGAAACCTTTGGTTAACAATTGAACCGCCGGATCGTAGAAGGGATATAAAGTCTGATGGCTGGTGGTGGGAGGGCCCCTTGGCATTTCTAAAAAGCATTTACAAATGTTAATTTTTTAAACATATATTCTTATTCAAAATTTGAATGCGCATCTTTTTTTCCTCTTGAAAATTTCATTCTTAAAATAATTGCAAAAAACACGAAATTTGAAAACTGAAAAAATTCCGTCTTTTCTCACTTCAACTCGCTCTAATTTACAGAATATTAAAGACTTTCACTTCAAATATGGAAAAATTATATTTCAAAGTATACTTTGAACAGTAGAGTAGTTTAAATTCATTTGTTTTGTTATGAAAAATTGTTAATAATGTTTTTCTAGGTAAGTATACGAAAATGGTTTCAATATTTTCAATCGCTATCTAAATAACCACTGGAAAAACATCTAATATGTGATTTCGTGTGATTCTTGGACTTTCTAAACAAATGCACAATCGCAGAATACATGTCTCAAAATTTTTACTTCAGTTTTTTCCAAATTTATTCAACATTAAGCGAAAATTTTTTAAAAAGAAGTTTCATAACGTTCTTCCTGATATTAGTAGAAAGAATAATTACAAAAGAATTGATAGCCTACGAGAAAATTGAGTGCCTCATCTTACCCCCTATGCCCATCTCGCCCCACCCTACCCTATTGATTTATTATCAAACCCATTTTTAATTGTTTAGATTCATGAATTTTAGGTCCTGAAAAACATCCTGTGTCGGTCATTTTGCAGTTTTTAATATTTTATAATGTTGGCAATTTTACTTCAGGAATTATCTATTACTGGGAATTGTATCATTATTTCGGAAATTTTTTAGTTCAAACATTTTCTTTTTCGAGAAGTTTACAGTGGCGGAAATTTTACTTTTCGTGATTTTCAGTCTTCCCATTACTACACTTTTGAATTACAATAGAAAATGCTGTATTAAATCACAATAATTTTGATTTGGATCAGAGAATTTTCAGAAATAAATGAAATTTCCGTAAAGAATGATAATTTTCACCTGTTCAGATTCAGAAATATAATTTTTTCCAAAATCCCCTATTGCAAATCAGAAATCTTAAAAATATTTTAAAATCATTCAAATCTTTTGAACTCTTTTAAATTGTTCGGACAAAATTGACAATTGACCGGGAATTGAAAATCATCCGTCGGTTAGGCTCCCTCATATAGTTGATAACTTTTTCAATAAAAACATTAATAATTTTCTAAAAATAATTTAGTGGATTTAATAAGCAGATATTTACTAAAAATTTGCGTCATTTACATGCGAGTAAAATTTGTATTGTAAAAAGAAAATTAATCCATTATTTTTTTTTCAAGCTGAATAATCTACTCATTATGGAAGTTAGTGCATCACTCACTTGCTCAAAAGATGAAACACGTTTCTAAAAATGTATGCTTGCTCAATCAACAACAGGTTAAAATCACAGCAAACAGCTAGGAAGCTAATTATTCTGTAGCTGTAGAGTTTTTAAGCACATCGAGAGGAAGTGTGAATAATGCAAATTAGAATTAATTATTTTTTTCTACCTTCACACTATATGCGGTTATATATATAATTGCATATTCAAGCCACGAGAACTATTGCAATCACGTGCAAACAAGAACAGGAATTATTAACATTAAAATTAATAGCGTTAATGAAAAAAACAAAACATTAATTTAATTATGTACATTAATCCGAGGTATTTCTATATGGCATCATCTCTATTCAAGTATCCTTGATAGATAATGTCTAGGCCGAGGTCTAGGCAAATATTACCTGACCATTAAACAAATAGATTACATCTATGTTTGACTATGAGAATTATTCATTAGAAGTTATTTCACAAATTCTTGCTGGGCACAAGTTCCTACAACTTGTTCTTTACAATTTAAAAAAATTCACAATAAAAAATGCTAATAAATGTTTAAATGACTTTGTCTTATCTTTTACAGAATGATGAAGTTCTTCATCTATAGAATTTTACCACATTTTTATTATGATTTCAATTTAAAGGTTGTTTTACTCAGGAGATTATTTAATTTTCTCATCTCTAATTTAAAGAATCTAAACTTGAATGTTTTTAAAATTTAAATTTTTGTAAAATATTCTATACCTTGCACTTTTGTCTTCAAAATTGAATTCTTACAATGCCAGTTGAATTAAAATATCTAAGTATAAACTTACATAGTTTTTTCAACATGGATAGTTTTTTTTTATAAATGTATTTTTCATGTGTATTTTGTTTTCGAACTACTTATGTGCTACCAAATTTGAATGGATTCAATTTAGATTTTTTTAAAGCTTGAACTACTTTCAGTAAAAAATTGGATTTATGAATATAGGGATTGTCTTTAAATTTATATTGCTCACGAATTAAAAAATACGAATTATAATTTTTGCCAGAACAAAAAATATAGCATACATTTAAATTCAATTTTGATTTAAACTAGGAAAATCAACTAAATCCAAATGTATCTTAATTGAAGGATGTCAAAATTGCTTTCAAATTTGGATTTCCATAAAAAACTTCAAATTTACTCAAATTGATTTCAAATTTTTCAGTTTGGATGCTTAAAATTTCGAAATGCTTTCATATTTGGATAAATATAAAATAAAATACTAGCTCCGTCCAATCAATCAAAAAATGCTTCCAACTTTTGATTTTTTCACTATGGCTTCTAAACAATTTAAAAATAGATTTAATACTTTCACGATGATTCATGACCAAATATATATATTTTTTAATAGTAGTTGAAAAATGGGAAAAAAGGTTAATTTGTCACTTTTAAGCCTTCCGTTTTTCTCGTAATATCTTTTTGGTGTTTTACTGATATATTTTATGTGAATTAGAGTGTAAAGAAACAATTTTAAAAATGAAATTGTTCTTGGCTCTTACATTGTTCCGCCGCGCCATGACACACTTTAATTCTTAGTCCACCAGTAGGGAAACCATAGAACTTCATTTTCAAAATTCCCTAACTTTGCCCTGAACATGTTCCCTGGCCATTAATATTTAAAAACTAAAATTCTGATCTTATTACATTTTTAATATATGTAGAATCTTTTACAAATTGAATAAAATAATTTTTATTTAAATTTTTAATTTATTATTGGGGATGACACAGCCTAATTTATTTGAAAAAACTGAAAAAGTCACAGTTCTACTTAAACCGAAAAAGTGACCAAAAGTGAATAATTTCTAATCCAAAAAGTGACTAATGTGCATTAATAATGCGACTAATGTTCTTTTGAATTTAAAAGAAATCGACTCATATGACTTCTAAAGAATTCAATAAGTTATATTTAAATTGATTCAAAAGAATTGGAAAAAAAATCAAGTGAATTGAAAGCAATTTAGAAATATGACCAAATTCATTGGATCCAGTAAGTGGATTTAAAAGCATTCAGGGGGAATTCCAAATGAGTTGCTACAAATATTGGAAAATCTCTTAAAATCTTGGAAACCCTACGAAGTCCCTCACTTACTGTAAATATGATTATTATTATTTATATTATATCATTAAGCCGTTTCCCTTTCGGGGTAGGCGTGAATTGCTCGGTGGTAAAGTAGTGATGTGTGGATGGAACTTAATTCTGCAAGAAGAAATATAGGGTTAATATTTTTGCCAAGAACACACTTGTATGTATTGAGATTTCATGAACCCTTTTCGTGGGGGGAGAGGTTCCTCGAGCGTTATGCTAAATTTAAAGATACATAGGCTTACTATGTAAAACTCGTTAGGAAGAGGTAGGTGACAATTTTAAGAAAAACGCATTAAGTACTTTTTGAACGGCTCCTGACCAATAAGTGAAACAACAACCGTAGTCAATTCAATCTTATCCGGTAACGATACAAATATCAGATGCGGTCGCATTATTCTAAATGTTTATCGGGAAAGAACAAGTGTAGGAATTGGTGTATTCAAAATGTTTATTTTTCGAATTTTCATGATTATACCCTCAATTTGGGATTTAGGTCAATATCAATATCTGTCTCAGAAGGTCACAAATAACCTTCTCTCATTGCAATCCCACAGATGGGATACTCTGAACTGTGTACGTCAAAATTCAGTGGCTTACAGTCATCTGGAACGAATTCAGATTGAATTCGTAATTACTTGAAGTAAATACATTTATAATTTTGATAAATATAGTAATTGGGATAAAATGCCGATTAGATTAAACGAATTGTTTATTGCAAAAAGTTTGAAAATGTTTCCAAAAATATAAATTATATTGTTATACATACCAATATAACCAACCACCAAGTATAAGATCAACGTATAAACGATCCTCATCTTTCCCGATTAGAGAGCAGCTCCGACAGCGTACACCCTCTGATCTCAAAAAAAATCTCAGATTTCTCATTGACAGCATGTATCTGCTTCCTTCAGCAAAGCGATGGCGAATTAAGTCGAACGTCTCGGGCAATCGTTTGAACGATGATCTAAGAATACATGGTCTGGCCATAAGCGTCCCCAACTACGTCCTAAGTAACTAAGACGACTCAACTCTACGATGAAAGAAGCTCGCAGGAATCATCAGAAAATAGTCAGATCTTCTGACTAACCATCAACTTTTCTTTCGTTTCTTGATAGAAATCGTCAGGCAAAGTCAGAATTTGTGTGTAAATGTTCAGAAATCGTCAGAAATTGGGTACGAGGATAATCCTTTCATTAGGGTTCCAATAACAAAATTACATGAAGCCTAATCCTTTTACAGTTAAATCAGCCGCAATCACTCTCTTCTTCGAATGATAGATTATGAAATATGACTTTGGTAATTAAGTTTTCGTGTAACTGCTTTGGTTCACAGGACGTTTGTCCTAATTAACATATTTCTATTTCCAATTGTGTTATATATAGGCCCTTAGTGAGTCCTTTTTTCAGATTTTTCCGACAAATGTAAGCATAAAAAAATATTGATTATAAAATTTTGTTGCTAAAAATTAAAAATTCAACTTTTTAAAATATTATTGTTTCAAAAAATCCGATCCCTCCCATAAATTGGCTTTGGCACAATTTTATTGAACTTTTTAAAATAAATGCTTTACTGCAAAAGCGATCGGTATATTCCCGATCGGTTACTCCCACGGAGAAATTGCACAAAAGATTCCTGGACATCAAGTGGACCTCTTTGGCAACCTGATGACGAGTACAACCTCCTGGAAGTAAACCTCCCTGGGGATGTTGCACGAAAAATACCTGGACATCGAGTCCACACCTGGTGTGGGTCAACCTCGTAGTCGGTATCATCTTCAGAAGAAAATGTATTTAGAGGAAATGAATCAGGTTCGATTGTGAAGTTGTCAGCAAACGCCAAATAAAATGTAACGCAAAAGAGTGCTCTTTTTTCATGTAATGTTTGCTTAAAACCAGGATTCCAAACTGCAATACATTTGACCTTGACAAAGTTAGTTGTAGACAGTTCAGTTCTGCATCACCGAAAGAGCTACAATATGACGCATAACTAAAAATCCTATGTTAAATCTGTAGTAAGTAAATATGAATTTAGCAAAAAAGATATCAAGTAATGATAAGAGGACGGGGGGGGGGTGTCAACATTATACTGACGGTATCTTGTAATATCGCGGTCAATTTTACAAAAAATATAATATTTAGCGCTGTTGATTTCTCCTGTAATCTGAAAACCCCGGGAATTTCGTGAACCAGGAAATCATGTGCCTCGAAAACGACCGAGAAAGACAGACAAAAGGCTGTGCCATAACCGGGTATGCAATTAGATAATTAATACAGAATTAAAGGTTATTTTTGCTATCTCTTCCTTTTACCTAGTTACAAATTCATCTGTCTTCGTTTTCAACTCATCAACATTTTCCAAAATCTTTCTGATAACAAGCTTGTTTATTATTCTGGAAACTATTCTGTGTTTGCTTCTAAATTTAGAAAGCCATGTTCGAGAAGAGCGAAAGCGAAAATCTTTTTGGCTAACCTCTTTTTGTGCTTGTCATGCTCGTCTGCGTATGTCTTCATCGCGAACAATCAGCCCGTTATCAACTGCTTTTTTTAACTTTTCTAATGTAGCGTCACATATCCTAGCAACCTTTTATCTATATTTCATAGGATCCAACGAAATTAATTCACACTGGTCCTTTAATTTAATTTCCTCGAAATTCGTCAGAGTTTCTTTTATATTGATTGTTTAGACAGTAGCAAGCAGTAAATTTATAAGATTCAACGGATTCACCTTCATTTTCGAACCTGCAGAAAAATTAAATAGTTTTTTTATAAGCAACAGTGAATATTCGAATATGAGTGAAAAATCTCAATTAAATTGTAAGACGTATATATTTGGACACGTTGAAACAATTTATATATATATTTAAAGATTTTTCCATATAATGAGACGGCTAGAAAAATTTTAGCAAAAAATCCAAATTTTTTCCCGCCAAACTTATATTATCGGTTTTACACAGCCATGGGTAACGATTGTAAACTCATTCCGAAAAAGACAGAAAAATAGTTGAAAAATGCAGTACCTTTATCAAAAGTATTTTTACGGCAATAAATTTCATTTTAGTGCAGCAAAGATCGGTTAGTTTTTTTTTCGCAACGAAAAAGTTTAAAGCGTGCAAAAATTTTTTCGCAGTAGAGTGTTATGTAAATAATTTTGAATGAAAATGTTCAACGAACAACTATTTTTTATTTAGTGAGCACACAACATCCATCATAAAACGAAATAAGGTAGTTTCTTCTGAGTTTACAGAGACGCGAATATGTGGCCCAAGGCAGGGCCCTCGGACCCTGTCTTGGGTCAAATTTGGTTGATCAACTGCTGAGAGCGAATAAGTAAGGGTGTGGCACAATAGGCTTTATAGCTTGAGCGCCAGAGGAGCTCTCCATGGCCTCCTCGCCCGTCCTAAAACTAACTAACTATCATACAATTTATTTTTGAATGTTTCTAAACATTATTGATAGGAGAGAAAATATACATTTTGAACGATGTTTTAAGAATTGGAAATAATTCTGTTCTTAACATTTCGCTACCATACTATAATTTGTAAACTTTTTTACATTTTCAAAGAGATAAGAAAAATTAAATTATGGTCAAAAACCTATTTTGAAGAATCCGAAAAAATTGGAAGTATTTTAATGCTTATGACAGATTTGATATTTAATTCTTGTCAAGATTTCTTGGAAAATTTAATTAAAAATTTTTTATTTTACATGGGGTCAGGAGAATGAAAAAAATGTTCTTATAAAATTCATGGAAAATTTGTTAATGAATGTTTTGTAATGAATTCTAAGAGAAAATTGAAAAAGATTACATGACATTTTTGATTATTTCCTAAAACTTTGTAAAAAATTGTGAAATATTTTTAAATAAAATGGTCCAATTTCGCCATAATACGTAATTTTAGAAGAAATTGAGTAAATTTAAAAAATATTAAGAAGTTTTGAAGCGAATAAAAAGTAATTCAAATTTGTAAAGATTTGTTAACAATTTGGTAAGGTTTCACGAAAGATAAAAAGATTTATTGAAGTTCCTAGGAAAAATTAAAATAATTTTTTATTTCGGAAAATTAATTTCAAGAGATTATTTAAAAATATTTTAAAAATTTTCAAAGAAGAATCTGAAAGATACTGAGACACATTTTGATTATTGCAGAGCTAAACAAAATTCCTGAATAATTTGAATAACTTTTAAAGATTAGAAGGTCTAAAAGGCCTCTCATGATTAAGAAAAGAATATTCTTAATATACATATGAAAATTTTGAATGATTTTTTATTTGGAAAAATTAAATTTAAGAGAAAATTAAAAAAGGGGTTTTCAACATATCAAACGATTTCCTAAAATTTAGAAAAAGTGTGTATAAGATTTTAAAGCAAAATTTTTTTATTTGGTAAGATTAAAAAATAAAACATAGAATGAATTCAAGAGATATTTAGTAGAATTGAAGAGATTCAAAAAGAATATTTAGGAAGACGTTTTAAATTGATTAAAAATATTGAAAAACTTAAAAAATTTCTGATAATTTAGTAAATATTTCTGGATTCCTTCCAAAGTTCTAAAAATCTTAAACTTCCTTTGAAAAGACTTAAATAATATTTGGTAAAATCCTATAAAATAAAAAAGCTTTCTTTGAAATCATCTACATTTTTTTATGCATCTAAATTATTCAAAAACGTTTTTTTTTTCATTTTCTCGAGAATCTTATAAAATTATATTTATATAATTTTACTACCAAACTAATAATACCTACTTTCTTGTTTTTAATTCTTAGAATTTAATTTCAACTTAAATTTAAGTCTTCAAAAACTTTTAACAAATAGTTAATTGAAATTTTTATGTTATATTATTAATAATATTATTTTGTAGTCTTCATGACATTGAAAAATAAGTTTAAAATGGTGAATTTCAATTAGTACTCATATTAGGTAACTTCAATATTTGTATGACTGAAGAAAATATTGAAAAAGCATTCCATGTTACAACAAAATATTGTTTTATTTATTCCTAGACCATTCTAAATGTTAAAAAACCTTCTTTTCATGTTACGTAACAGCGTGTTACGTAATGTGTTACGTAATGTACCAAAGAGATTTGTAGATAATCCTTCAAGGAATAAAATTCACCCTGATAAGACATTAGGATTAAATAAGAATTGCAAGTTTTACCTAATGAGAAAGCAAAATTCATTTTCAATTTTTTAGTTTCGGACAGCTTCGTGACAAGACATTTTGCGTACATTTTTATCCAACCTTTTGAGATTTGGTCTAATTGAAAAATTCCGTGGGAATAGTTTCGATATATATTTTATATCTAGTGAAAATTTGGATTGATATTTCTTAATCTATCAAAAAAATATTTTTTTCTATTTTTTCAAAATTTTTAAAATGTTGAAAAGCATATAAAATTTCAGTTTTGAACGGAAATATCTGGTTCACGAAGTTGACCTTCATTTTGGAACACTAAAAAAGTGTATCAAAGGCTCATTCGATTGGACAAATCCTCCAAAAGTTAGCGAGGCTACAACATTCAGGTAAACATACAGGTAGACATAAGCTGACAGAATTGTATGATTTTTTAATTCTGTGAGTGTCGAATCGTAAAGATCCGTTGAGAACAAGAGATCGAAAATTTGTACGATTGCATTATACTCTCATGAATTAGAATGTAAACACTTTTTTGCCTCTCTGTGTAGCTTATTGGACTTAAGCGTTTCCAAATACTGATAGTTTTCCTCGTTTTCGTTTTCTTGTCTATTACGGAAATAATTCATGTGACAGTATTAATAGTTAGTAAAGCGGATGTTGACATTATGCAGTTTCTCAAGCGAAGCTCTGCAATCTGATAGAGATTAGTTTATATATAGCAGTGCAACCATTCCAAATTCCTCATCTGCTGTTCAGGAAATTTATTCAGAAGAAATGAAGATCGCTAGCTGCATTCTGATTCTTACATTTGCCGTTTATCTCGATGTTGCTGGTAAGTGAAAATTGGGTCACCAAATGTCGAGGTTTGCCGACCATATTCTCTTTTTGAGGATTGCGACTTTTTTCCTAAAATTTTCGACTTTGTCCGCGTTCTTAAATGCGTTTTTGGCATTACAATTTTTCATTTTTTGAACAGAAAAAAAACACTGAGTTTGAGTGAAATCCAATTGTCTTCTTCGAACGGGTTACCAAATGATAGTCAAGTGAACGAAACGATCACTATGTGGTCCTGGTCACTTTGCACTGAGAAAAATGTTTATTTGAACTAAACAATTTTTGTTTGGATCAAAAAAATTATTTCTTTGATATAGGGCCAAACAAATGTTTGTTTAAATCGAAGAAATTTTTTGTTCAAGTGAAGTAAGTCTTTTTCGTTTTACACTTAACCTCAAAATTGAGCATTCTTCATGAAAATAATGTATAAGCTCGATGATATGTTTTTTATTAAT
Organism: Andricus grossulariae; assembly: GCA_011634705.1. NCBI lineage: Eukaryota > Metazoa > Arthropoda > Insecta > Hymenoptera > Cynipidae > Andricus > Andricus grossulariae. The sequence continues at coordinate 38,943,478 of JAABKJ010075445.1, forward strand.
CATAATTATCGTTATATATGTAAAAGCAGGAACACTTATTCAATCCGAATGTTTACTTCAGTTTAATTACTAATTGTGCTTCTTTCAGTTCAAAAATCATTTATTTTGTTGAAATTTATGTGTGGGTGTGTAGAATTTAACTGTTTCATATTTAAAGTTGAAATAGTTTTTGGTTGATGGATTAACGATTTAATTTTTTGTTTAAAATTTATCTTTCTGGTTCAGTTCGACTGCTTTTACTTTAATTACTTCAATTGGAATTATTATTTTAATTTTTACTGTATTGTCAAACATTAATTTTTCCCGTTAGAGTTTTATCATTTTAGTCAGACTTTAATCTTCTTGTTCAAAAATTAGTCTTTCCTCTAAATTGTAATAACTTTGGATCGTGACCCTTTTTTTTTAACTTCTTTTTTAGAAAGATTTTTCAGTCCCCTCCTCCTTTAATACACCACTTCATCCGTCAATTCTCAAAAATGCAGATTGAAGTAGCACTCACTTCAGACAAACTCAAGTAAAGCTTTTAAAAAGCAGCAATTCAGATGGAATTAGGATGAAATCACATGAATACTGATTTGCGTAAAGCTTAGAAAATTTACTCAAAATTGTATATACGTTATATTATTATACTCACCAATAGAAGGAAGGATGACCACTAAGAATAAGACGAGAGTAGACACAATCCTAATTTTTTCTAACTAGAAGAAAGCTTATTATTGTGAATAATTTAATTACAATTCAACTAACGAATATTCTAGTTCTGCGTCAGATTACATAGTGTATCATATAGTCGTTATCAAATAGATAATAGGCCTGAACCTGGTTCTACTCAGATATTGACATTCCATTAAAGTGAGTTTTAAGGAAAAAAATCTAATTACTAAATTTGTTGGAACTGATATCAAAATTTATTTCATCCTTCGCGTTTAAACAGACACCTTTGATTTAATGATTGATTGTTGAATGATTGAATGGTCAAGTTGTGTTAAAGGAGCAACTTACTTTCTTAATTAGATGTAAGAATAGGTCTTTTGTGCCGGCACATATTAAGCATTGTTTTAATAATTTTAATGTTAAAAATTTAAATTACAAGTTATTATCAAAGTTTGAAACTGTGAAATTTAATTCTCAAAAGAAATGTTGAAGAATGGATATTGATAATGATATTAAAAATATTCACTTGTTGAACTACTATTCAAATTGTTTGAAGTGCAGACTTCTTCAAAGTATTAAATATGGTTATGTAAAAATATTAAAACCAGTTTGGTTCCAACCATTGAAAATAAAATGATTGAGGTATCAAAACGATAGGGGAAAAAAGGTTTATTAATGATTCAAAGACTAAAAAATTGATAGATCATAACAGTTGTGTTGCGAAAGCTTATGCGCTCCCAAAAGTTCACAAACCAGATTTGAACTGGAGATTGATTGTTTCTACAGTAGGTAATCCAACATATAACTTACCTGAATATATTGCTGTTTTAAAACCTGTAACAGGTATTTCTGGGAGTGTAGTAAAAAATAGTTGGGATTTGAAAGAAAATTTGAGAAACATCGTGGTTCGGTCAGATCATTTCTGTTAGAATCCCCTTAGATCTTGCTTCGGATTGTATAGAGGAGAAATTAAATTTAGACAACAATTTGACTAGGAAAACAAGTAATTACATTTTCATAGATACACAGATCAACTATCATTTGAACTATCATTCCAACTAACAAAGTGTTTGATTTTATCAATATTTTTAATTCTATAGAGTCCTCAATTCAATTCACTCATGAATGTGAAGATAATAACTCATTAAATTATCTAGATATCACGATTAAAAAAACTTCGCATGATAATTTAGAAACTAATTAGTTCACAAAGAACTTTTGGTCAGGTAGATACTTTAATTTTAATTCGCACCATGCCTTTGATACAAAAGTTTTTTGAGGCTATTTCTGCCAGTTAGAAATATCCTTACTGAAAAAAGCAACTTTTCGCCTGCCTCAACTCAGCCCTCACGTCCAGTGCCTAGCTAAACTGAGAAAAGAGGGAAAGAAAACTAGGAAAGATAGGCTCAAGTGGCTATCTTGGCATAAGGCCTGAGATAAATCCGAATTGGCTAAAACTTTAAGGTTTCATGATCAAATTAAATTCAAAACAAAAAAGAAACTCCCGATTAATGATGATTTTATTCTGTTAGCATATTAGGTCCCTAGCTAAAATACCATTATTTTGACCTGAAATTAAAATGTGCTGAAAGGGGAAGGGTTCTCCTAACCAAGAAATATCTATAGAATCAACACATGATTCACCAGAGAAAGAAAATCAAACTTTTATTAGTCGAAGCAATTTTCCAATATTTTCGATGTCCACTATATTTAATATTTGCAATATTTCTAATACTCAATAGAATATATTTTGCTTTACATTCTTCGAGCTTTACACACTAGCACCGACCACGAGGTACGACTCGAAGAAATCACAAAAAAGATTTTACGCGTTCACCGACAAAAACACGAAATTCCTGAATATCCAAATGGGGGCACTGACGACCGAACTAACACGTGGCGTAAAAAATCGAGAAGCTCAACTTCTTTGTTTTCAGCTTACAAATGGAGGAGATCACAAAAGGAAAGAGAAACCGAAATTACCGACATCATTTTCGAAGTTGATTATTGAAATCACAAGAAAAAAAAGAATCAAAATAACGTACGGAGGCAAGAAACACTTCTCGCAGCACTTAGAGAAATTTGGATGATCGTTCTGGCGGTATCTTAAATCTTTCCCGTTTCGAAACTAATAGTGATCCGCCAAAACCATCCACCAGGAAGTGAAGTTTTTGATTTACCTACACCCTCGTGCTCAATCCTTTTTGAAATTACCTTTGGCTTTATAGACATTTTCCTTCTTAGTTTTATTTATTTTTCCAAAGTTCACTTTATATTGTTTGCTTTTCAAATTTTAGTTTCCTCGTATAAAAAAATTTTTCTTTGGTAGTGACCTGACGAGAGTTCGAAGAGAGAATGAGAAAACGCGTAACGCCTAGTCGGCAGGTTCGATCGGTCGTCCGGTTCGTGTTGTCCAATCGGAGCGTCGTATCGTCGTGCCCGATGCCATTCACCAGTCACAGGCATCCTGGTTCATTCACGGACGCCATCTTACTGGCAGGGGAACGAAATTCTACTGCCAAAACAGAAGAGAGCTTTTGTTAATGTTACATCCTTACGATTCCGAATGGAATCCTAATTCTTAATTTACAATTTCCACTCAGAATCTTCAAATATAAATGATGGTAAGAGACTCCTACTTTTCCTCCCCTCGTTTCCTCCTTATTTCCTCCTTCCTCATATCCTCCACGTCTTCTCTTCTCATTTTACCCAATTCCCCTTTCTCCCTCACACTCGTTTTTCATAACTTTACTTACTCTCTCTCCCGACCCTTTCTCTACTTTCTGAACAACTCATTTCCCATCACTTCCTTTACTTTCTCTCACTTATTTTCCCTTCTCCTACTTTCCCACTCTCATTTACCATCAATTATCCTACATTCCTTCTCTAATTTTCCATCATTTCCCCTACTTACCCTTTCAAATTTCGCCTCTCCCATTACCCCTCATTTTCCTGCACATATCCTACTTCCCCTCTTCTCATTGTCTTCCTATTTCATCCTCTCTCACACATCACAGCAAATGACACCCTGCTATATGGAAAGTCTTCCATCCTGGAGATGATATGATCTCCAATACGATTCAACCTACACGCTATTTCTACAGAATTGTTCTAGAATTATCTATTCCTTAAAAACCATTCTCTACTTTAGAGGAAAATATATTTGAATGCATAAATTATTTATCAAACTAGAACACTCTGCAACCCTTTGTTCCGAAAAAGACAATCCCCTTCCTAATTTCTCATAATTTTCCCTACTCTTCTTCTGACACTTACTTCTACCTCCTCTTTCTAATTTTCAATCCCTTATTACCCCCATTTCCCTGCACATCTCCTACTTTTCCTCCCCTCGTTTCCTCCTTATTTCCTCCTTCCTCATATCCTCCACGTCTTCTCTTCTCATTTTACTCAATTCCCATTTCTCCCTCACACTCATTTTTCATAACTTTACTTACTCTCTCTCCCTACACTTTCTCTACTTTCTGAACAACTCATTTCCCATCACTTCCTTTACTTTCTCTCACTTATTTTTCCTTCTCCTACTTTCCCACCCTCATTTACCATCACTTATCCTACATTCCTTCTCTAATTTTCCATCATTTCCGCTACTTACACTTTCAAATTTCGCCTTTCCCATTACCCCTCATTTTCCTGCACATATCCTACTTCCCCTCTCCTCATTGTCTTCCTATTTCATCCTCTCTCACACATCACAACAAATGACACCCTGCTATATAGAAAGTCTTCCATCCTGGAGACGATGTGATCTCTAAAACGATTCCACCAACACGCTATTTCTACAGAGTTCTATTAAAATTATCTAATCCTTAAAAAAAATTCTCTACTTTCAAAGAAAATATATTTTATTACATAAATTATTTATCCAACTAGAATACTCTATCACCCTTTCTTCAGAGAAAAACACTCCCCTCCCTAATTTCTAATAATTTTCCCTACTCTTTCTCTCACACACACTTCTACTTCCTCTTCCGAATTTCCAATCCCTTATAACCCCTATTTCCCTGCACACGTCCTACTTTTCCTCCCCTCATTCACTCCTCATTTCCTCCTGCCTCATGTCTTCTACGTCTTCTCTCTTCATTTTTCCTCATTTCCCCTTCTTCCTCTACCCCATTTTCCATACCTTCACCGACCTAGCCTCCCCTCCCTTCCTCTACTTTCTTATCAACTCTTCCCCACATACCATTTTTAATTTTGCCTCTTCCATTCCCCCTCATTTTTTTGCACATATCCTAATTCACCTCCCCTTATTGCCGTCTTATTTCATCCTCTTTCACACATAACAACAAATTACACCCAACTATACAGAAAGTCATCCATCCTGGATATGATGTGATCTCCAATACGATTCAACCTACACGCTATTTCTACAGAATTCTACTAGAATGATCTAGTCCTTAAAAACCATTCTCTACTTTCAAAGAAAATATATTTCAATACCTAAATTATTTATCAAACTAGAACACTGTATTACTCTTTCTTCAGAGAAAAAGACTCCCCTCCCTAATTTTTAATCATTTTCCCGACTCTTCCTCTCTTACTTACTGCTACTTCCTCTTCCTAATTTCCAATCCCTTATTAACCCCTTTTCCCTGCACATCTCCTACTTTTCCTCCCCTCATTCCCTCTTCATTTCCTCAACGTCTTTTCTCCTTATTTTTCCTTATTCTCCCTTCTCCCCCTACACTTATTTCCTATAACTGCACCCACTCTTGCTTCCTTCCCTTCGTTTAGTTTCTCATCAACTTATTTCCTAACACTTCCTCTACTCCCTCCTACTTATTTTTCCTTACTTCTCCTACTTTTCCGCCCTCATTTAACATCACTCACCCTACTTTCACCCTCTAATTTTCCATGACTTCCCGCACTTACCCTCCATAATTTCCAATCACTTTTCATACTTACACTTCCCAAATTCCCCTCTCCCATTACTTCTCATTTTCCAGCACATCTTCTACTTCCCCTCCCCTCATTGCCTTCTTATTTAATTCTGTCTCATCTCCTCTACGAACCCTCTACTCATTTTCACTTATTTTGCCTTCCCCCTACCCTTATTCCAATCACATTCCTGACTCTTTCTCTTCTCACTTCCCCTAGTTCTTCACCAACTCATTTTCTATTACTTCCTCTACTTGCCCTCACTTTATTCCTATTACTCCTCATACCTCGCTACCCTCATTTCCCACAACTTCACCCACTCTTTCTCCCTTTCTTTCTGTACTTTCTCATCAACTCATTTACCATCACTTTCTCCACTTCTCCTAACTTATTTTCCGTTCTCCTACTTTTCCACCCTCATTTACCATCACTCTCCCCACTTTTCTTCTATAATTTTCTATCTCTTCCCCTACTTACCCTTCCTAATTTCTCCTCCTTCATGACCCCTTATTTTCCTCCACATCTCATACTTCCTCTCTCCTAGTTGCCTTCTTATTTCATCCTGTCGCATTTCCTCTACGACCCCTCCCCTCCTCTTATTGTTCCTTATTTCCTCCCTACCCTTATTTCCCATCACTTCTCTCACACTTTCTCTTCTCACTTCCCCTAGTTTTTCACCGACTAATTTTCTATCACTTCCTCTACATGGCCTCACTTATTTCCTGTTACTAGCTATACTTCCATACCCTTATTTCCAATCACTTACCCTACTATCCTTCCACTCACTTCGCCTAATTACCCACTACTCATTTCTTATCAGTTTCCGTACTACTCAACCCTAATTTCCTATCATTTTCCCTAATTAACCTCTCTAATTTCCCCTCTCCTATTACCCCTTACTTCCCCAGACTTTTTCCTTCACATTTCCTCTCACATGCCATTGCCTGGTCGTCGCCTCGATTCGGTCCTATTGCCACTCCCAACTGAACCATGGCCTCCATCCGAGAGAGGCCTATTGTGGGTGGCACTGTCACCCACAATATTAATACCACACACATTATTAATTATTATTATTATTAATTATTATATTTATTTTATTATTATGATATTATTAATTACTAATTAATCCTACTAATTAGAAATTGGATTATAAATATCTTGAAAATTCGCTTTTTATTAAAAACTAATTTTTCCAACTATGAATTCAACTAATTCAGTTTTGGTTGTAAATTGATCTTTTATTGTTGAAAATTTAACTACTTGGTTGAAATTCATATCTTTTGTTGAGAATTCCTATTTTTTGGTAGAAAATTAATCTTTTTAGTTGAAAATTCATTTCTTTGGCTTAAAAATTCTATTATTTTGATAGAAAAATAAGTTTTCTGTTGAAGATTCAACTATTTTGTAGAAAAATCCACAATTCGGGGAAATTGTTTTTCTTTCTTGACTGAAAAAGCTTTCTAAGTTGCAAATTAGTCTTCTTGGTTTGAAGATGCACCTCTTTTGGGTAAAAATGCAACTGTTTGGATTAAAATTAACCTGTTTTGGTTGAGGGTTAAATTATTTTGTTGGAAATTGTTATGTTTTTGGTTGAGTTCAACTGTTTTTTTATTTGTTGTTTAAAATGTATTGACTGAAAATTAATTTTTTTACTGTGAATTCAACTATTCTTATTTGAGGAAAATTTAATTGTTTTGTAACAAAATTCATCTCTTTGGCTTGAAAATTCAACAAGTTGGTTCGGACATTAATTTCTATAGTTTAAAAATTCAACTTGTTAGTTAAAAATGCAACTTTTTTGTAAAAAATTTGTCTCTTTTGCTCAAAAGTTCAGCTATTTTGTTGTACAGTTTGTGAAAAATTTGTGAAAAATTCGTCTCGTTTGTTTGAAAGTTTATCTATTTAGTTGGTAATTTACATTTTCTCTAAAACATCCCTTTTTCAGATTAAAAACTGAATTTTTTCATTGAAAATTCGTGTTTTTGGGTTGCAAATTAAACTATCTTGTTGAGAATGCAATGTATTTCAAACCGAAATCTTAAGAATATGGTTCCTGCAATAATTTCACATTAATTTTATTTTAATCATTTATTCCTCCATGGAACCCCTTTTTTTCGTGAAAATCACCCTATTTCCCCTAGTTTGAGAGCATTTTGGATTGTGAAGTCTGCACGGAGAAAAATGGAAGTTCAGTTCGGTCATCCAGATGTGCAGATTGACTATATTTTAGAGTTAAATATAGGACAGCCATCTTGATGGCTAAAGCGAATATCTCTAGAAGGTTAAAACGAGAGTTTCAAATCGATCACCTCAGAAAGTCGATTTGATCATCTCAGAAGTTCGACTCGACCATTACTTACTAATAAATATATTTTCGTAAAAAGTACATGAAAAATTAGTTATTTTCATATAATTAAGCATCATTGTTTAAGCAGTCTTTTTAACTTGATAGAGCTTCACAGGAAAAAGACATAATTTGCATAGTGCTTATTTGAAGCTCTCTGAAAACTGTGATAAGATTTGAAATCGAAATCTATTAAAATTCGCACCTGTAGAGGTAATGAACATATCTCAAATAAAATTGCATCTAACTTTGTTTCTATACATCATACGAGGTTGGGATGAAGTTCAAATAATTTAAAAAGTGAATTGGAATCCATTCATAATATTTATTTTTTTTAATTTTCATTCCCTGCAAAATTATTAATGTTAATAATCAAAAAAATTTGGAGATCGCCCGTCATTCGGTACATTAGGCTTGCTGCTCCCTGCCGGGCTGGCATGAGCACGTAGCAAAGGCGTAGGCTTATAGACTTTATGCTATGTCAGCGCCGCCATAAGTACATAGTATAAAAAATTTAAGCCTACGCCTTTGCATTCTGATCCCTCGGTGCACATGTTTTCGCTACGTGCTCATGCCAGCCCAGTAGGGAGCAGCGACCCTATTGTACCTAAGGACGGGCGATGTCCAGAATTTTTTTTTTAAATTAACATTAATAATTCTGCAAAGAATGAAAATTTCAAAAAATAAATATCATGAATGGATTCCAATTCACTTTTGTAATTATTTGAACATTATCCCCACCTCTGAGGATGTATAGAAACAAAGTTAGAAGCGATTTTATTTCAGATATTTTCATTAGCTCTTCAGGTGCCAATTCTAATATATTTCGATTTGAAATCATATCACTGTTTTCAGAGAGCTTCAAAAAAGCACTATGCAAGTTTTGACTCCTTTATGTCTTTTTCCTGTGAAGCTCTATCAAGTTGGAAAGACTCCTTAAACCATGATGATTGATTATATAAAAATAATTAATTTTTCATCTACTTTTTACGGAAATATATTTATCAGTGAGTACAGAACGCTTTTCTTTTAAACGTTTGATAATAAAACAAATTTCTTTCGAGATACAGGACTATTAATTAAAATGCGTTTTTCGTTCGTAAATTAGAACACTTCTATCTTCAAAAGTATGAACTTTAGAGAGATAGCGTCCATTATGCAAATTCTCTGTTTTAACTCATATTTTCGATTCTATCAAAACTTTCTTCCAAAACGGTTACCGTTAGTCCCAAAATTAACATGAAATCCAGGTTTGACTGTACTTTTAAAATTAAAATTCGAATGTCTTTTCAAAAGATTACGATAAAAAGGTTATAGTTTTTCTTATATAATATAATTATGAAAATTATAGGACTTTTACATATATAATATTTACACCTGTACAGAAAAAATTTATTCACCTGAATTATACAGTTATATTATATTATCATATTCACCAATAGAATTCAGGATAAAGGCCAACGATAAGAGCAGATTACAGATAATCCTCATCTTTTCTGAGTAGAGGACAAAATGATTATTGTATTAATTAAAAACTTGAATATTAATGTCTTTAATGAATATTCTACTGCTTCATTAGCTTGTCGAAACTATACCACAGTGGTTATCTCTTAGACTGAAGGCGTTAACCATGTCCTTCTGAGATATTTACATCTGATAAGAGTCAGTTTAAACGTTTTATGTTCAACTACCATAACAAGAATACTATAAGGAATATTTCATCTAAATTTTGTGAATAAATTCCTGAAATTGTGAATTTGAGCACGAGTTGAATACAAAAATTTAACTAAAAATTAATTGGAGGTGTACCTCTAAAACATAACCTCAAAAAAATATTTTCAAAATTTGAAAGCATTTTTTTACCCCTATTTTTAAACCAAAAAAATCCAAACTTTTTTCTGAAAGTAGACTTTTTGGTGAACACAACATTTATTTTGTTCGTCAAAATCGGTTCAACCGTTTTCAAGAAAACCCAATTTTTTTATTTTCCACTGCCCCCCCCCCCACCATCATATCTAAAAAAATGAAATTTTAAGGTTAAAATTGGCAGGATCTTATATTCACATAGATGTCAATATATGCTGCCAATATAGGCTTGATACGTGCGGGGCTCATTTTTACATGCTTATCCCCCCCCCCCCTAGTCAAATTTTACATAAAACCAATACCTTCTCATTAAGATAAAAATGTAAAAATATAATTGATATTTGTATGTAGATCTTTTTTGGATGGATAATTTTTTTCAATTTTTGCTTTTTTCGTATTTCGCATAGTTTTACCGCAAAATGTAATTTTTTATTTTTTTTTTTCATTATGGTTTGTGGGGTAATGATTTGAAATTTCGATTATCCAAGAACATTCAAAAAGTTGTTATGATAATCTTGTAGGGCTTTCAAAAAGCGACGTTTTTCTCCTCTTGACTTTTATTCATATCATCCGTTTTTTGGCTTTAAATGTTCATTTTCGTTTTTTTTAAATTTTTTTTATTCTGAAAATGGTATAACTCTGGAAATTTTCTTTTCATCGAAAAAGTCGTAAAGATAAATCGTTCCAATTTTCGAGTATTACGAGTAGCCGTACATAGAATTTTCAATTTGAAAAAAAAGGTTAAACATGTTTGAGAATACTCTAACTTTATGAATTTTTATGAAAAATAGCTGGCTAATGAACTTGTCCTTTCATTGTAGGGCTTAGAAAACTATGCCAAAGCTCAATCCAATCTGATCATTTTTTTTCGAAATTTATCATGCTACAGGCAGACAGACTACAGGCAGACACCTTCGAAAAATCGTCTTTTCGGACTGAGGGTGTCTCAAAACCTGGAGATTTAATGAAAAAAAAACATGTCAGATTTTACATAAAATAAATACCTTCTCATCAGGATGAGTATATTACATAGCTAGGGGCGAAAGGCGGCGATTTCTGACGAGTATGGCGACACGAGTCAGGTATCGCCGACCTTAGCCCCTACCTTTGTACGATATTTTTCATAGCAATCCTATTGAAAATTCAATTGAGGTACCTGTAAAGCGGGTTGTAATTGACGGTGCAACCGAATTGAGCTCACGGTCAACCACCCTCACTTTTCTCTTTCAGAATTGAGCGCAGCGGTCAAGTAGGTATTTTTCAGTAGTTCCTAATTGTGCCTAGGGACCGAGCCCCCTCCACTACTACGCGTTCCCTCACTACACAACCTCCCTTCACTTAAGCCGACTGGAATTGTAAAATTGATAAATGATAATAATAAATAAATAATATATATATATAATATAAATATAAATTGATAGTTTCAAACGAGAAGGTTAATTTTGAAACATAAAGAATAATTTTCTACCAACAAATACATTTTTTCAAGAAAATAGATGAATTTTAAACTAAAAAAGACAAACTTTCAACCAAATAGTTGAATTTTCAGGTTAAAAAATTAATTTTCAACAACAAAATTTCCTACAAAAAAGACAAACAAATTTTCAGTCAAAGAATAATGAGTCTTTTGCTGGAATAGATGAATCTTCAACTGAAGTAGATAAATTTTAAGTCAAATACATGAATTTTTAAGGAAATATTTGATTTTTTAACAAAAAATATCAGTTTTCAACATAAAAATTAAATTTTTCAGTTTCAATCTTCGGTTAAAAAAATTAATTTTCAACCAAGCTTATAAATTTTCAACTAAAATGATGAATCATTGACTGGAATAGTTTAATTTACAACTAAAAATGGTAATTTTTCAACCTGAAATTGGATGTTTAAATTTTTTATTTTTTATTATCTTAAACAAAAGAGATTAATTTTTAACTACCATGTTAGAATATTCAATTGGAATAATTACATTTTCAGTTTGAAAAAATAATAATTTTCTGTTGAAGAAAAAACAAATTTTCAACAAAATAGCTCACTTTTCAACCAAAGAGATAAATTTTTAATTTAAATGATGAATCTTGAACCAACAAAAATTAATGTTCGACAAAAGAGTTTAAATTTCAACTCTCAAAATTAAATTTGTATTCCAAAAAAGATGAATTTTAAACAAAAAATTTAGTAGTTGTTATGCCAACCAAAAAAATTAATTTTCAATCAGAAACAGTAGAATTTAACAGCAAAAAAGCTACTTTTCGAAATGAGTTTAATTTTCAACTTAAAAAGATTTTTCAGTCGTCAAGGGAAAGATACAATTGCAAACAGGCTGTTGAATTTTCAAGCAAATAGATGAATATTTGAATTTCCAACTAAAAACGATCAATTATCAAACATAATAGTTCAATTTTCATTTTTAAAAATTAAATAAACTAAATTAAAATTCTCGCGCTTTAAAGTATTCAGATACTTTTATTTTGACTTATCCGAAGTTTACCAATACGGTGGTTAAAAAAAGGTTTTTTTGAAGACAAAAGAGTTTTTAATTCTGTTTCAAATTTAGGTTAAATAATAATTTTTGTCGTTTAGGAAAACTGGATCTGATGATTATAAGTGCTGCCTCAAAATTGATAAGTTTGAAACATGAAAAAAGATTTGAAAATCATCGATATAATAATTTTATGACAACCTAAATTTTTTTTTACTTCTAACAAATGATTAAAATTGTAATAAAAATCTTATATAATTTTCTATAGAAGATTTTATACAATAGTAATAATTTTAATACTTTAATTTCTGAGGACGCTGTTATTCTACCTGATTTCACGTGTTCACATTTTGGCCGTACGGAAAAAATAGATGATGCATTGCAGCGCAGCGGATCACAATACCGTTTCATTTTTATATATTGCATCGTTCATACGCAATTATTATTAATATAACTATATAAACTTAGAATACGAATTATGAAGACATTATAGTTTTTCAATAAAAACTCAAAAACCAGCAGAAAGTATTTGAAAAATTATTACATTATGTTTCCATAGCAATTCACTGCTACTCATTGAATTAGTAAGTCGGCACTACCAAGCAGATTAGTAGAATACCCTTACTAATTCATTTAGTAACATAAATCTTACCAAATTCAACTATTTTGTTAAGAATTTAAGTATTTTATTTAAAAAGTAATCTTTTTGGTCGAAAATTCAACTTTTTTTAAACATTCGTCTTTTTGACAGAAAACTCGTCCTTTTGGATTGAAAATTCATCTGTTTCTGTTGAAAATTTCAGTATTGTTGAAAATTCATTTATTTGGTTGAAAATTCAACTGTTTTTAGTTTTTAGTAATTCGACCATTTGGTTGAAAATTCATCTTTGTAGGCTGAAAATTCAACAATTTGGATACAAATTCAACTATTTTGTTAAGAATTTAAGTATTTTGTTTGAAAAGTAATCTTTTTTGGTCGAAAATTCAACTGTTTCTTTTACATTCGTCAGAAAATTCGTACTTTTGGATTGGAAATTCATCTGTTTCTGTTGAAAATTTCAATGCATTCTAAAAAATAAATTAATTTGGTTGAAAATGGAACTACTTTTTAGTTAGAGATCAATCTTTTTTGTTTGAAAATTCGACCATTTGGTTGAAAATTCATCTTTGTATTTGTAAATGCAACTGTTTGATTAAAAATTAATTGATGTTGTTGAAAACTGAATTATTTGGTTGAAAATGCAACTTTTTTGGTTGAAGTTTAATATTTTTTTATTTAAAATTCATGTATTATAAAAAATTCATTTATTTGGTTGAAAATGCAACTGTTTTTTAGTTTAAGTTTAATCTTTTTTCTTGGTTGAAAATTCATCATTGTAGGTTGAAAATTCAACAATTTGGTTCAAAATTCAACTATTTTGTTAAGAATTTAAGTATTTTATTTAAAAAGTAATCTTTTTGGTCGAAAATTCAACTTTTTTTTAACATTCGTCTTTTTGACAGAAAATTCGTCCTTTTGGATTGAAAATTCATCCGTTTAGTTTGCAAATTTGAATAGAAATTCATTTATTTGGTTGAAAATGCAACTGTTTTTCAGTTACAGTTTAATCTTTTTTGTTTGAAAATTCGATAATTTGGTTGAAAAATCATCTTTATAGGTTGAAAATTCAATAATTTCGTTAAAAGTTAAACTGTTCTGATGAAAACTTGATTAATTTGTTGAAAATGCAATTATTTTGTTAAAAAGTTATTTTTTGGTCGCAAATTCGTCCCTTTTGATTGAAAATTAATCTTTTATGGTAGAAAAATCGTATTTTTTTGGGTTGAATTATCTATCAGTAAAATAATTTATTAAATTTGAAAATAAAAAATAATCATTTATATTCTAACCTGAAAAAATTATTTTATTCCCTTTATAAAGGCTTCTTTGTTAAAAATTGTACGATCTTAAAATGCTGGTCTTTGAAATATAACTGTTTCGGCCCACCCTGCATTTCTACTATGTTTCGTGAAAAGTATTTTTCACTGTAACACAGTGTAGTTGATGCTCAGAGTGCCCCAATATCGTAAAATCAATTTCACAATCAAGTTCTACAGTGGATTTAATTTTAAACTAAAAATCTTCTCCTAAATTTCTCTGGGGAGTAATGCTTGAATGAATTCTTTTATCATTGAAATGATATAACAGGTGATTTTGTAAGACGCTTTTGAGAGTGAAGTAGGATTCTTTTTATTTTTATTTCTAAGAAGACGAAAGAGAGAGAGAGAGAGAGATGAAAAGAGAGAGAGAGAGAGAGAGGAATGGTGTGAGTGAAATATCTTGGGTTGAGGATCGATCGGGGGGAGTATTTCGGACTCGATCGTATTCATCGGTTCGACAGACGAGCATTCATAGTTCGCAGGTTTAGTTTCATATTCCTACCTGAGTTTTGGAAGATCTTACAATTCAGTGAAATAAAAGGAAGGCGAGTTACCTTCACCTTGCCTACCCGGCTTGCCGTTGCCTGCATGCCAGCCGCGCCATCCGGTGTGGCTGCCGCCGTCGGCGTCGTCGCAGCCGACCCTCTTCCCCTCTCTCCTCTGTCTGCCCCTCCCTACCCCTCCCCGCGGCCCCTCTCTTTCGCGTCCCCTCGCCCCCTCGTCAAGCGGAGCGCTTTGAATCGCTCCTCTTTACTCATTCTTTGTCCCCACCCACTCTTCCCGCAGCGACCTGCAACCAACGGACCAGGATAAAACCTGAATTTCAAGCAACCGTCTACCTAAACTCGACGACCTCCCGACACGCTGAAAGTTCAGTCCGAAAATTTCTGCTTCGATGACCGACCGGATTTTTCGAAGCCTCGCCGAGCACCCTAGAAGCATGCAGCAGCAGCAGCAGCTCGTCGTTAATATTAAAAGTCCCATGGAATCTCCGCCGCGCTTGAATATTTCTGGGGAAAAAATTATGGCTCCGGTTCTCCCGTTTTTTCGGAAGATGGACGCTGATTCTGAAGATGAAGAGGGTTGTTCGATTTTAGGTGGAGTTCCTTTGTGATTTGGGAATTGGAGTCTGAGGCGAATGAGTTTTTTTTTTAGGTCTTGAAGGGTTGAGGTTTGAAATATTAATGAGGGTTTCCTCTCTTTCCTCGGATTTTTTTTTTTTTCATTAAATTGGTAGGAAAAATTCAAATTGATTGAAATCCGAATTAAAAGAAATTCAGAGAAATCAATTCTGCTCTTTTAATTTTCACCCTTCACATGTTCGTTTTCAAATTATAACCTTATATCCAATTAAATATACAATACAATTGATCTTGAGGTCGATTTTTGATTTTTTCCAACATTTTATATAACAAATAAATAGACAAAATAACATTGTTTTGGGACGACTGAAAAATCCCGAAAAATAAAATTTTCGAAGAATTAAATTCCTGAATTATTAAATGCCCGACAGAAAATTGCTGAATTATAAAATACACGAACTATAAATTTCCGAATTTAAACAATTAGAATTTTTTAAATTAAGATTGAAAAGAAATCCATTTTATCATGAATAATTTTTGCAGAATAAGCAACAATTGATTAAAAATTTGAAAATAAACTTCCAAAAAACCTCACTTTTTGGCTCGTTAGAGACAAGAATAACGCAATGAAATAAGAGGGAGATATTAATGATAAAATGGATTTCTTTGCAATCTTAATTTAAAATTTTTTAAATAGAGACACTAAATTCATGATTCTTTCCAATCTGCAGGGTTGCTTATGAATTAAATTTTTAAGATTTCTTTAAATTGAGTTGGCATATTTTACTCAATTTTCTTGTAAGAAGTCTTCTTTTTATGTAAATTTTTGCAAAAAGAATGTTTTGAATTTTAGACTATTTGGATGAAAATGTATGTATTTTGTTAAAAATTCGTCTCTTTGGTAGAAAATTAATCTTTTTGGTTGAAAATTCATCTTTCTAGGTTGATTTGAGTTTTGATGTTATTTTGTCGACTAGCGTAGTGAAATAGTTTTTTGTCGATGGAATGAAGGTTTTTGATCTACTAGTCTAAACCAAAATGTTTATAGTATTTAGCTAGTAAAAAATTTATCTAAAACATTAAACTATTTTGTTGAAAGTTTAATTATTTTGTTAAAAAATCAACTATTTTATTAGTAATCTTTTTAGGTCGAAAAGTCAACTGTTTCGTTGAAAATTCGTCCTTTTGGATGGAAAATTCATCTTTGATGATAGAACAGTGATCTTTCTTCTTTGAAAAGTCATCTCTCTTGGCTTAAAATGAACTTTTTTGACGGAAATTCAACTTTTCGGGTTGAAACTTGAGTTGTGTTACAAAACCTTTGCCCTCTTGGAGTCTCGATATGTAAATGTATGTACAAACACATATACTGTATGGATGTGAGCGTTACAATTTTTGTTCAGAATGCGTGTTACCAAACGCACGGTTTCTTTCAATTCCAATTTGCAAGTATTTTCACCGGGAACTAAGTAAAGTACTCGGATCGGATGGCGAACGATACCAAAGCTTGAGGGCTTCCATTCCTCGGGTTTACCGTGACAGCAAAATTGCTCTACCTCCTTAAATTGCACGATTTGAAGAAAAGAAAAAAATAACGGAGCGAAGACTCTTACGTTAAGCCGAGCTTAATTTCACGGCTCTCTCTCTTTCTCTCTTTCTCTCGAACCCCAAGGGCTTTAAGGCAATTTCATTCAACGATTTGGTTCTACCGCTCCTTTTAGTCCACCCGATTTTGATTCATGATACTAATCATTTTCTCATATAAATCACTGATACCGATGCAGCCAAGTATATGCTTGATTTGCAGTAATTTTAAAATATAGAAATTGGATTCAGCTGAGTATTTCAGCCTTCACAACCCAAAATGATCTCAAAACAGGGAAAATGGGGTGATTTTTCACGAAACTAGGGGAATAGTAGGGGAATAAATTCGCATCAATAAAATTAACGTAGCTGTCATATTCCTAAGATTTCTAATCGAAAATTTTTAACAAAATAGTTAAACTTTCAACAACAACAAAATTAATTTTCAACCCAACA
This sequence comes from Andricus grossulariae, assembly GCA_011634705.1. Classification (NCBI taxonomy): domain Eukaryota; kingdom Metazoa; phylum Arthropoda; class Insecta; order Hymenoptera; family Cynipidae; genus Andricus; species Andricus grossulariae. The sequence continues at coordinate 38,960,762 of JAABKJ010075445.1, forward strand.
AGACGAATTTTCAACAGAAGAATTGAGTTCTCAAGCTAAAAACTTACTACGATTTTATTAACTGAGAAAATAAAATGTGTTAATAACAATCAGTATTTAGTTTCACAAGCTTACAATTTTATAATTTCTTCAGGTGCGTTACATAAAAATGATCTAATATAGTTAAATACATCTTCTTTAAATTGAAATATGTTTGACAGCCATTTATTTATTTTAGATATGTTAAAAAAATTGTTTGATAAAAAAAAGTGAAAAATGACTTTTTTACTTAGAAATTCATAAGTCACGTAATTTGTAAAATTTTTAGCTAAAAATTTATGAGTGTACTCTCGAAATACTATACTTTTATACAAAAAAAAAATTACAATATTGGTGTTTTGAAAAAAGGTATTTATTTACGCAATTGAAGAGTAAATTTGTTGATAAAAATAAAACACTAAGTTTTTTCATACTTAAATCAATTTATTTTTATAAAAATGCTTGAAAAATACTATAAAAGTAAAAAAATGTTTAAAAGAGACATAAAAGAAAGTTCTTTGACTCTTATTTACACATTATCATAATTTCTATTTTGAAAATTCATCTTTTTGTATAAATTTCATCTTTTTTGGTTAAAACTGTAACTGTCTCGTTAAAAATTAGCTGTTTCGGTAGATAATTAACTTTTCCGTTGAAAATTCACATTTTCGTGTTTAAAAATTGATTTTTTAGTAGAAGAATAATCGTTTTTGTTAAAAATTCATTTCTTTGGTTAAAAATTTAACTATTTTGTTGATAATTCGTTTTTTCCTTAGTTGAAAATTAATTTTTTAACAGAAAATTAAACGATACCATTTTTGGTACAAAATGTATCTTTCTTAGTTGAATATTTAACTATTTGCTTGATAAATCATGTATATTTTCTTCAAACTTCGTCTTTTTTAGTAGGAAATTAATCCTCTGGATTTAAGATTCAACAGTTTGGTTGAAAATTTATATATTTTGTTGAAATTCGTCTTTTAAGAAAATCAGTTTTTGTTTTTGTTTAAAAATGTAACGGTTCGGATGAAAGCTAATCTTTTTTAGATGAGGATTCAACTGTGCTTCTGATTTAAAATTAAAATCTGTTAAGTTTAAAATATCAAATATTACCTTTTTCGTTGACAATTCATCTTCTTTAGATTAAAATTCAACTTATTGGTTGAAAGTTGAACAGCTTTTTTCAAAATTCATTTTTTTCGTTAAAGATTCCTAATTTTAGTTGAAAATTCATCTCTTTGGTTGAAAATTGAACTAACTTGTTGCAAATTCGATGTTTGGTTTAAAATTAATTTTTTAAACTTAAAATTAAACTATTTGGTCGAAAATTCAAATGTTTTGTAGAAAATTCATCTTTCTGGTTTGAAAACAAGGCAATTTGGTAGAAAATTCATTTTTGTAAATTGAAAATTCATTTTATCAATGAAAATTTAACTATTTCATTTTGGGTTTAAAATGGATCATTTTTAGCTAAAAAACTCAACTATTTGGTTACAGATTTTTGTATTTTGTTAAAAATGTGTCCTTTTTGGCAAAAAGAAATAATCTTCTTGGTTGAATATTCAACTATTTGGTTAAAAATTTATACATTTTGTTAAGATTTCGTCTTTTTTAGTAAAAAAATAATCTTTTTGGTTGATTGTTATATTATTTAGTTGAAAATTCAACTATTTTGTAGAAAGCTCCTCTTTTTGGCTTCAAAATTTAACATTTTGAATGAAATTCTATTCTTCATTGACTAAAAAATCTTTCATAATTGAAAATTCAATTTATGTTAAAAGTTCGTCTTTTTGAGTGAAAAATACATCTCTTTTGGTAGCTATTTCTAATTTTTTTGGTTAAAAATTAAAGTTCATCTTTTCAGGTTAAAGATTTATAACTTTGGTTGAAAATTGAACTAACTTGTTGAAAATTCGTTTTTTGGGATACAATTAATTTTTTTAACTGAAAATTTAACTATCATTTTGTTAAAAATTCGTCCATTTTGGTAAAAAATTGAAAATAATTGAAATTTTTGAAATCTGGGTAAAATCTTTTGTAATCTCTGAAATATTTAAAATCGTTTAAGTCTTTGTGAATGATTTTAAAATGCTTGAAAATTTTAAAAATATTTCAAATCTCTTGACATTTTTTGAAATCTTTTGAAATCTTCCAAAATCATTAAAAAGAATTTTCAACATTTCAAATCTTCTGAAATCTTTGAAATCTTTTGAAATATTTCAAACACTTTTGAAATCTTTCTCAAATCTTCTGAAATCCTTTGAAATCTTCCAAAATCGTTTGAAGCCTTTTGAAATCTTTGAAATCTTTTTGCAATCTTTCTGAAATGTGTGTACAGTTTTTTGAAATCTTTGAATAATCTGAAAATCTTTGAAATCGTTTGAAATTGTTTGAAATCGTTTGAAATCTTTCTGAAATCTTTGTAAAATCTTTTGTGATTTTTGAAATGTTTGGAGTATTTGAAATTTTTCTGAAATCTTTTGAAATATTTGAAATCTTGGTCAAATTATTTGTAATCTTTGAAATATTTAAAATCATTTAAGTCTTTCTGAATTATTTTAAAATCCCTAACAAAAAATTTTAATATTTAAAATCTTCTGAAATTTATTGAAATCTTTTGAAATCTTCCAAAAGCATTTAAAACCTTTTGAAATATTTTGAAATATTTTTCAAATCTTCGGAAATCTTTTGAAATCTTCAAAAATCTTTTGAAACCTTTTGAAATGTTTGAAATATTTGAAATATTTCTGAAATATTTGAAATCTTGGTCAAATTTTGTATAATCTTTGAATCTTAGTGAAATCTTTAAAATCATTCAAGTCTTTGTGAAATCTTTGAAAATCCTTTTAAAAAATGTAAAATATTTAAAATCTTCTGAAATTCTTTAAGTCCTTGTGAAATATTTAAAAATCCTTGAAATCTTTTTCAAATCTTCTGAAATCTTTCGGAATCTTCCAAACTCATTAAAAAGAATTTTCAACATTTAAAATCTTCTGAAATCTTTCAAATGGTTTCGAAATCTTTTGTAATTTTTGAATTTTTAGTAATATCTTTGAAATCCTTTAAGTCTTTGTGAATATTTAAATATCCTTGAAATCTTTTGAAATCTTTCTTAAATCTTCTGAAATCCTTTGAAATCTTCCGAAATCTTTTGAATGATTTTGAAAATCTTTTAAATCTTTCTGCAATCTTTCTGAAATTTGTGTAAAGTCTTTTGAAATCTTTGAACAATTTAAAAATCTTTGAAATCGTTTGAAATCTTTTGAAATCTTTCTGAAATCGTTTGAAATCTTTGTAAAATCTTTTGTGATTTTTGAATTTTTTGTGAAAATCTTTGAAATCCTTTAAGTCTTTGTGAAATCTTTTAAAATCCTTTAAATCTTTTGGAATCTTTCTCAAATCTTCTGAAATCTTTCGGAATCTGCCAAAATTTTTTGAAACCTTTTGAAATATTTGGTGTATTTGAAATTTGTCTAAAATCTTTTGAAATATTTGAAATCTTGGTCAAATCTTTTGTAATCTTTGAAATATTTAAAATAATTTAAGTCTTTGTGAATTATTTTAAAATCCTTAACAAAAATCTTAATACTTAAAATTTTCTGAAATTTATTGAAATCTTTTGAAATCTTCCAAAAGCATGTAAAACCCTTTGAAATCTTTTGAAATATTTCTCAAATCTTCTGAAATCTTTTGAAATCTTCAAAAATCTGTTACAATCCTTTAAATATTTTGGAATCTTTCTCAAATCTTCTGAAATCTTTCGGAATCTTCCAAAATATTTTGAAACCTTTTGAAATTTTTGAAATATTTGAAATTTTTCTGAAATCTTTTGAAATATTTGAAATCTGGGTAAAAATCTTTTGTAATCTTTGAAATATTTAAAATCATTTAAGTCTTTATGAATGATTTTACAATCCTTGAAAATTTTAAAGATATTTCAAATTTTCTGAAATTTTTTGAAATATTTTGAAATCTTCCAAAAGGATTTAAAACCTTTTGAAATCTTGAAAAATCTGTGGAAAACTTTTCAAACCTTTTTGAAATGTTTGAAATATTTAAAATATTTGAAATCTTGGTCAAATCTGTTGTAATCTTTGAAATCTTAGTGAAATTTTTAACATTATTCAAGTCTTTGTGAAATTTTTGAAAATCTTCAAAACAATTTAAAAATATTTCAAATCTTCTGAAATCTTGTGTAATTTTTGAAATCTCAGTAAAATCATTGAAATCCTTTAAGTCTTTGTGAACTATTTTAAAATCCTTCAAAATTTTTTAAGTATTTCAAATCTTCTGAAATTTTTAAAATCTTTTGAAATCTTCTGAAATAATTTGAAATCTTCGTGAAGCATTTAAAACCTTTCGAAATCTTTTGAAATATTTGAAATCTTGGTAAAATCTTTTGTACTCCTTGAAATCTTTAAAATAATTTAAGTCTTTGTAAAATCTTTGAAAATCCTTAACAACTTTTGAAAATATTTCAAATCTTCTGAAATATCTCAAATTTTCTGAAATCTTTCAAACGCTTTTGAAATCTCATGTAATTTTTGAAATCTTAGTAAAATCTTCGAAATTCTTTAAAGGTTTGTGAAATATTAAAAAATCCTTGAAATCTTTCTTAAATCTTCTGAAATCCTTTGAAAGCTTCTAAAATCTTTTGAAGCCTTTTCAAATCTTTCTGAAATTTGTGTAAATTCTTTTGAAATCGTTTCAAATCTTTCTGAAATCTTTGAAATCCTTGTAAAATTTTTTTCTAATCTTTGAGATGACTAAAAAAGCATTTTTAATTTTTTTCAGGCGTGCTGTGACGGAACTTTAAATTCAAAAACTGTTTCCTGGAGGAGAGACATTTTTGGTGTGGGTGTAATTTTAGCTTCCAAAGGATATCCGGAGTCTTCTTCAAAGGGCCAGGTCATCACTGGTGCGGAAAATTCGAATTCCGTAGAAGATCGTTTCATTTTTCACAGTGGAACGAGTCTCTCTCCATCTGGAGATTTATTAACAAATGGTATATTATTTTATTTATAATATATTCAATATTTCGTTAAATATATTTAATTAACTCCCTCTGGAAATTAATTAATTAATGAAAATAAATTGAAATAAATTGAAAATTAATTAATCTCCCTCTGGAGATTTATTAACAAATGGTATATTATTTTATTTATAATATATTCAATATTTCGTTAAATATATTTAATTAACCCGCCATAAAAGAACAATCACCGAGAAACAAATTTTTGACCCTAAAATCAGATTTTTGAGGCATGTTTCGTGAAAGTTATCATTTTACTGTAAAAAAGGTACCTTGAAAATTTTATTTTTTGTCCTGGAAAACCTGGAAAAGTCCTAATTTTTTTTGCAGAAAGGCTAGACACCCTGTTAAACCAAAAAATATTTTAATTTTCTATAAAAAACACTTTAATATAATAAAAAAAGACAAATTTTCCTCAAAATACTTGAATCTTCAACTAAAACAGATTATATTTAAAATTAAAAAAAAATTCATTCTTTTCTAAAAAATTAATTTTAAACTATTCAGTTGTATTTTTAACCAAAAAATTGATTTTGTAGCAAAAAAAGACGAATTGTTAACAAAAAATATATATTTTCTACCAAATAGTTAAATCTGAAACAAAATAATTAATTTTCTATAAAAAAAAACGATTCAAAAAGTACATGAATTTTCAAACAAAGAGTTGCATTTTTAACTAAAATGGATCAATTTTAAACAAAAAATCGAATAGTTTAATTATCAATTAAAAAATTCATTTTCAGTAAAAAGAAAACGAATTTTTTACAGGACTGTTGAATTTTCAAGCCAAAGAGAGAAATTATATACAAAACGGTGGCATTTTCAACCTGGAAATACTGATTTTCAACTAAAAATGTAATATTTGATATTTAAACCAAAAATATTTTGACATTAATTAAAAAAAGTTAAATATAACAAAAAAGGATGAATTTTCAACAACGAATTTTAAACAATTTACAAAATTTTTCAACTAAATATTTTGAACAATGTATGTGATGTTGGTTCAAATTTTATTTTATTAATTTCATCTAATTAGTTGAATTTTTAGACTAAAAAAGATCAAATCTTAATCAAAAATGGTGTAGTTAAATTCTTTATTGAGAAGCATTAATTTTCAGTAAAAAAATTAATTTTCTATAAAACAGTTTAAATTTGTACCAAATAGTTGAATTTGATACCAAATCGTTTAATTTTCGAGCTGAAAATATGAATTTTCTACAAAACAGTTGAATTTTCAACAAAATAATTAAATTTTCAGTGAAAAAAAATCATTTTTAACAAAAAAGAAAGAATTTTCAACTAAAATTATGAATCTTTGAATAAAAAAATAGTCTTTTAAGAAACTAGTTCAACTTTCAACCAAGGAGTTGAATTTCTAATTTAAAAAGATGAATTTTTAACGAACAATGTAATAGTTGATATTAAAAAAAAAAAGATTTTAATTTAAAATAAAAAAATAAAAAAACAGGTGGATTTAACCAACAAAGACAAATTTTTAACAAAATACTTAATTCCTCATCTAAAATAGATTATTTTCAACTAAACAATTTAATTTTTAAGCAAAAAATTGATTTTCTTTCAAAAAAGACGAATTTTCAACAAAATACATAAATTTTCAATCAAATTGTTAAATTTTCTACCAAAATGTTTAATTTTTCAGCCGAAAATACGAATTTTTTACAAGGCAGTTTAATTTTTAACCCGGAAATGTGAATTTTCAACAACAAAGTTAATTTTTAACCGAAACAGATCAATTTTTAACCGGACAGTTTCATTTTCAACCAAAAAAGATTAAGTTTTTACAAAAAGAGATACATTGTCAAACCAGAAAGATAATTGTTCAACAAAATAGTTTAATGTTCAATAAAATAGTTGAATTTTCAATATAAAAAAATGTATTCAAGAAAGAAAGAAAATTTTCATCAAACTATTGAATTTTCAACCAAGAAGTATGACTTCCACAAAATTCTTGAATTTTCAACAAAGTAATTCAATTTTGAACCAAGAAATAAAATTTGTAAAAAAAAATATGAAAAAAAAATATTTTAAAAAATATGAAAAGTATGAAATTTTAACGAAAAATTTAATAGTAGACTCTTCACCCGAGAAGAATGAACTTCAAACCAAAAATAGTTTGATTATATTATTAGGTTCTATTAATTAAGTTCGCATTTAATTGGACAAATAAAAAGATGGGGAAATTCTGTGAAGCCTGCGATAAATAAATAGGAATTTTGATAATTTATAGTCTAAAGAAAAACATTTTAAATAAACATTCAACTTCATTTTTAATACTCGAAAAATTTTATGACACTTTTTTTAAATTTTTGATACTATTTACACTATTTTTTATCTCTAAAGTGAGTCCGAGGCCTGAATTCTGTATATATTTATTTTTTCAAGGTAAAAACGTCCCTGCTCGTGATATCGCCAATAATATAGTTTCTCAACTTTCCGACTCTCCACTCGTCGAAAAAGTGGATATCGCTGGAGCCGGATTTATAAACATTTTCCTGAAAAAAGAGTTTGGACTGACGTCTCTGACGAATCTCGTCAAGGCTGGAAAAGTATCTCCGCCACCATGTTCTCGAAAAAAGCGGATCGTCGTGGACTTCTCGAGTCCCAATATCGCCAAAGAAATGCACGTTGGACATTTGCGATCCACGATTATCGGCGACAGTATATCTCGTCTTCTAGAATATTTGGGCCATGATGTGCTCAGATTGAATCACATCGGCGACTGGGGAACTCAATTCGGAATGCTGATCGCTCATCTGCAGGACAGATTCCCGAATTACCTAACCGTGTCGCCCCCTATTTCGGATCTGCAAGTAATAAAATTCACACACAAAAAAAATAGTACAACACAACTAAAGGGTTGTACTTGAATAAAAATTTAAGAATTTCAAATTGGATTAAAATCAAATTCAAAATCTTATTTAACGTCCAATAATCAAGTTAATGTATAGAATTCCGGAAAATAAAACCAAGAATCCAACGGCCAAATTTGGACAACCACCATAAAATTCTTCTATTGTAATTTAAAAACAAAAGAAATTTTTAATTAAAAATTGTTTTGTTTGAAGGCCGCGGACGCAACACACTATTTACACTATTTCTTTACTTTTTCTTTTAAAATATTTTTTTTTTAACGAGCTTTTAACAAAACAGCTGAATTTGCAACCAGATAGTTAAATTTTGAACGAAACAGATGAATTATCAACAAATTACATCAACTTTCCACAAAACAGTTGAGATTTTTACCAAATTCTTGAATTTTCTAGCTAAAAGTGTTGTAGTTGATATTTAAACCAAAAAATATTTTAATTTTTAATTAAAAACAGTTGAATACAACCAAAAAAGACGAATTTTCGGGGGGGGGGGGGGGGGGGGTGAAAGATCGAAGGGTAATTTATTTATCGCATAAAGCAGCTTAGGTGAGATTGGATTCGTTCCATGGAAAAAGAGGGGTGAAATGACAGAAAAAAGAGGGGATAAACCATAGACATTCTGTCTATGGGAAAAGTGATTGATAGTGATTTGGCAGATAGTGCTCGAAAAACCACGTGTGCACCTGACTGGGTATTTATTATTCCACAATCTGCTGATCGAAAAATCGATCTTTAGATTCGACTTTAGAAGAATTTTAAAAGATGGAATTAGCTTCTTCAATGAATGAAAAATGATTTTTTCATTTTTTTTCCGCGAAGATAGAAAAATCTTTTGAAATCGAGGGTGGTCTCGCAGACCATTAGAGATGGGAGCGTCCAAAAAGATGAATTTGTGAGAAGATGGTTTCATTTTCAATCCGAAAGATTGAATTTTCGAAAAAAAAGAAGTTTTAACCAAATTGTTAAATTTTCAAGCAAAAAAGATAAATTTAGAATATAAAATGAAATATTTAAATTATTAGTTTAAAAAATAAATTTTTTAATAAAATAAAACGAATTTTCAACAATATAGTTGACTTTTCAACCAAAGATATAAATTTTTAACTGACGATGAACCTTGAATAATTAAAAAATGAATTTTCATCCAACCACATGAATTTTCAGCCAAATATTTGAATTTTAAAGAAAAAAATAAATTTACAATAAAAAAAAATAGTGAAAATATTATCAAAAAAATTATTTTTAACCAAAAAAGAACGAATTTTCAACAAAATAATTGTTTTCTCAATTGAAAAGGATAGTTTTTATCAAAATTGTTTGATTATTAAAAAATTTAAATAATTTTCAACACAGCAGTCGAATTAAAAAAAAAAAATTATTTTAAACCTAGTAGATAAATTATCTACAGAAAAAAAAGAATTGTCAACAAACTGCAGAAATTTCCAACCAAATAGGTTAATTTTCATCCCAAATAACTAAATTTACAATGAAAAATAAAATTGTTTAATTATTATTTAGAAAAAATTAATTTTCAACTAAAAAAACTAAATTTATACTAAAAAATGAAATTGCTACATTGTTATTATAAAACAAATAATTTTCAACCAAATTGATGAATTTTTAACTAAAAAATCTAAATTTACAATAAAAAATGAAATTGTTTAATTATTATAAGTTAAAAAGATTAATTTCAAACAAAAAAATAACGAATTTTCAACCAATAGTCAAATTTTCAACCAAATTGATAAATTTTTAACTAAAAAACTAAATTTATAATAAAAAATGGAATTGCTAAATTATTATTTTAAAACAATTAATTTTCAACCAAATTGCTGAATTTTTAACTGAAAAAACTAAATTTACAATAAAAAATGAGATAGTTAAATTATTAGTTAAAAAAATTAATTTTAAACCAAAAAAAGAACGACATATCAACCCATAGTCAAATTTTCAACCAAATTGATAAATTTTTATCTGGAAAAAACTAAATTTACAATAAAAAACGAAATTGTTAACTTATTATTTAAAAAAATGATTTTCAACCGAAAAACAAATGAATTTTCAACTAATAGTCAAATTTTCAACCAAATTGATAAATTTTTAACTAAAAAAACTAAATTTATAATAAGAGATGAAATTGCTAAATGATTATTATAAAGCAATTCATTTTCAACCACGTTGACAAATTTTTGTTTAAAAAAACTAAATTTACAATAGTAAATGAAATTGTAAAATTATTATTAAAAAACAAAATATTTTCAACAAAAAAAGAATGAATTTTCAACAAAACAGATACTTTCCATCAAAATTGTTTAATTATCAAAAATGTGAATTAATTTTCAACCCAAGAGTTGAATTTAAAAAAAAAATTAATTTTAAACCTAGTAGATAAATTTTCTACAGAAAAAAAAAGAATTTTCAACAAACTGCAGGAATTTTTAAACAGATAGATGAAGTTTCATCCCAAATAACTAAATCTACGATGAGAAATAAAATTGTTATATTATTATTAAAAAAAATTAATTTTCAACGAAAGAAGAACGAATTTTTAAATAATAGTCAAATTTTCAACCAAATTGATAAATTTTTAACTAAAAAACTAAATTTATAATAAAAAATGAAATTGCTAAATTGTTATTATAAAACAATTAATTTTCAACCAAATTGATGAATTTTTAACTAAAAAAACTAAGTTAACAATAAAAATCAAATAGTTAAATTATTAGTTATAAAGAATAATTCTAAACCAAAAAAAACGAATTTTCAACCAAATTGATAAATTTTTAACTGAAAAAGACTAAATTTGCAATAAAAAATAAAATTGTCAAGTTATTATTAAAAAAAAATTTATTTTCAACCAAAAAATAAATGATTTTCAAATAATAGTCAAATTTTCAAACTAATTGATAAATTGAAAGAAAGCTAAATTTACAATAAACAATAAAATTCTTAAATTATTATTACAGAAAAATTAATTTTCAACCAAAAAGGAACGAATTTTCAGCTAATACTCGAATTTTCAACCAAATTTACAATAAATTTACAATAAAAAATGAAATTGTCAAATCATTATTAAAAAAAAATTATCTTCAACCAAAAAAGAACGAATTTTCAACAAAACAATTGTTTTCGTAACTGAAAAGGATAGTTTTTATCAAAATTGTTTAATTATTCAAAAATTTAAATAATTTCCAACCCAACAGTCGAATTAAAAAAAAAATAATTTTAAACCTAGTAGATAAATTGTCTACAGAAAAAAAAGAATTTTCAACAAACTGCAGGAATTTCCAACCAATTACATGAATTTTCAACCCAAATAACTAAATTTACAATGAAAAATAAAATAGTTAAATTATTATTAAAAAAAAATTAATTTTCAACCAAAGAAGAACGAATTTTCAAATAATAGTCAAATTCTCAACCAAATTATTAAATTTTTAACTAAAAAAACTCAATTTACAATAAAAAATGAAATTGTTCAATTATTATTATAAAGAAATTAATTTTCAACCAAATTGATAAATTTTTAACTAAAAAACAAAATTTACAATTGAAAATGTTAAATTACCTAAAGCAATTAATTTTCCACCAAATTGATAAATTTTTACATGAAAAAACTAAATTTAAAATAAAAAATAAAATCTTAAATTATTATTTGAAAAAAAAATTAATTTTTAACCAAAAGTTCATAGAAAATTCCTTTTTCTCAGTTTAAAATAAATGTTTTCAATTGCAAATTCAAGCATTTCACTTTCAGTTAAAAATTGATCGTTTTTAGTTTGAAATTTAATTTTGGCTAAAAATCATCTCTTTTGTTAAATAGTCATATTTCTGGTTCAAAATTCAACTATTTTGTTGAAAAATTGTCTTCCTGGTCTTCAAATTTTATTATGTTAGTAGGAAATGCAACTAGTTAGTTGAAAATTCATATTTTGGTTTTAAAATTGAAAATTTAACTGTTTTGTATAAAGCTCGTCTGCTTAGCTCGAAAATTCAGCATTTTGACCAAAAATTTTATAATATTTGGTTGGAAATTCTAACCTTCATTTGATAATTTCTTTTCTATTGAAAATTTAACTCTTCTGTCGAAAATGTTGCTTTATAATTTTTTTTTCTCTAAAATATAACTATTTGTTTAGGAATTCAGCTTTTTAGAACAAAAATATAACTACATGATTAAAAATTAAACTATTTTCTTTGAAATTTAATTATTTCGTTAAATATTCAACTATTTTATTAAAAAGTAATCTTCCTTTGTTCAGGAATTCGTACTTCTAGATTAAAGATTCATCTTTTTTTGGTAGCAAAGTTTTAGAATTTAACAAATTTATAATACTTGGTGCAAAATTTCCTAAATTTTCTAAATTGGAAAAATAATTCAGATAGTTTTCAAGCTTTATTTCATTATTTCTTAAATCATAATTATTAGACGGAACCTCTGTAGATATCAAACAACTATCACCCCATTTACCTGTTTTTAGAGCATTTCGACCTGTGAAGAGTGTTATCGATACAGTATTATTATCATTATTATTTCTTGGGTTGAGACGATCAGAGCCCTCTCCATACGGCGATGGCCACATTTACGATATTGACAGAAATTTTTGATTCACTGATACAGCTATTGCCCGTGAGTGTTAGACGTTTCCCCGCAATCGCGGGGCACTGACAGCGAATATAAATAGCTGTCTCATCATCCCTTACGCACAGACGACAGAGGGGGCTTTTTGTGAGCCCTATCTTATGTCTGTGATATCCGCGGTTTCCATGTCCTATGAACATTTCTGTTAGGACTTTGACTTCGATCCTCCCGAGCTTGAGTATTTGCTTTGCGCGGTTAGAGTTTAGCTTTAAACCTCAGAGTGTTTTGACCTGTCTGAAGCCAGTGCCTGAACACCACTTATTCTGATGTTCCTCGGTTAGCGCCGACTGTTAAATTCTTCAGTGACTAACCTACTGGAAATGCCTATATCTGTCTCGGACCCAGTGAAGTTTTCTCTCGCTGCTAGCTTTTCTAGCCTGTCCAATATCTCACTGCCTTCGATGCTGCTGTGTCCAGGGATCCAAAGTCGAGTCACTCAGTTTTACGTCGCTAGATTATTCAGTGTCTCAAAGCACTCACATACTAGTAGCTATAATCTCAGATTTTAGGACTGTGGCGTAAGACTCCTTTATGATTGTGAAGCTTATTCCACTCCTTCTACGATACACACCGACTTCTGCTTTCTCCTTGTTCGTGAAGCCATATGTAAAGTAGCTGTCCTCATCACTGAGCAGGTGTTCCTCGCCGTTAACACATTCCTCCTTCGTGGATAGGCTAACACGATACTTCTTGTCAAAGAGATAGCGCGTGGTCGTTTGGTCCCTGAGCATGCTAAGGGTTGGCCTACTCGCGATGCCCATTGGAATCCGCACTGCTGTCGAGATCCTTTCGCCGTTTACCATATTTTATCTCCAGGCCGCCTTCATAGACACTGCCTTGATGATGAAATGGAGGGGCTCTAACCATGTTAGTGTCCCAAGTGCCATCGTGGGTGTCGACTTCTAAGCACCAGTAATGCCTCTTACAATCAGTCCCCTGATTCTTCTAGTCGAGACTTCACAGTGGACAGTTTGACCCTGCTCCACCAGACAACCGCACCACCGCATAAGTTTGCCTGAGAAGCACGATCGCTGTGTAGATCCACATAAGTGTCTCTGGTTTCAAACCCCAGTTTTCGTACCGCTCCCCTACAGACCCATAGAGTTGCTTCCAGCTTTTTGCACTTGTTTTCCAGGTGCTCGTTTTATAACAGCTTCTTATCTAGGATGACTACCATTCACCTCAGCAGGGGCTAGGAAACACATCCTTATGGACATTCTGAGTCAACGGTTAGCCAACATGTGGCCGGTTCATTGCACAACTGCTTTAGACACACCATGTGCAATGATATCCGCCCTGGGCTAGAGGTGTTGTTGCAGGCTCCTTTACTATCCATGAAGGTTTAAATACTGAGGCCTTTATGCTAAAGTTGTCCTTCGATTAGGTGTACTGCTCCGATGAGGGCCATCTCGGTCGAGTGACCAGCCCTATGGGCGTGTTCTTCTTTGTAAAGTGGCCTACTTGATAAGACCTTGTCGCGGATATATTCATCCAAAAGTATTTCGACTGTCTTTAGAAAGATGTAAGGCTGATGGGACGTAAATCCTTGGGTGATGTATAACTGATCCTACCTACTTCTGAATGAAGACTACTCTTGTACCTCTCCATGCCGTTGAAACATATCTCAGCATCAGACTAGCCCTAGCAAGTCTTACGAACGACCCTATAATGGTCTCTTCAGCCTTCTGTAAGAGTCCCGGATATATGTCATATGTACAGTCTTGTAAGGACTGAAAGACCTGAGAGCCCCCCAGGCCCTGAAGAGGGTAACAATCTCGTGGGCTAGCTATCGTTTCAATTCCAGTTACCCACAGGCAGCCTTTTCCAGACTTTATGAGGCCCCGAAAATATGCCTTGATCAGATGATCCGAGGTCTCCTCGTCCGACGCTAAGTATCCTCCGTCGGGCAATTTTAGAGTACAAAGAATAGCATCCGACTGTCGAGAGAGCAGCTTGTGCAACCTATCCGCATCTGCTCCTTTCTCGATGTCTGTGAACTATTTGCTTCAGCTTTCTAGCTTCGCCTTACGTATCACACCCCTGTATTCATCCCTTATAGTCGTAAATCAGGTCCATAGTTCATCCGTTTTGCCAGTACTGGCACGTGTGCACCTCTCTCTGGTTTTCCTGCGAAGCTCTTTGAGTTTCTTGTTCCACCAGGGAGTCCCCTGAGTCTTTCAAACTCTTGTGGGTCAAAAATTACTTTCATTCGTAGATGCAATTGCCTTTGTGAAAATCTTGTTTACCAATAAAAAAGAAAACATATTAGGCGCTAAAAGAAAAGTAGAAAGTGATTTGAAACGTATAAATTAATTTGAGTGTAAAACGAGAAGACCAGTCAAAATTCAAAGGCATTCACGCAATTCAGGATAATAGGTTGAAGACGCAACAAACCAAATTAATAATTTTATTCGAATCCGAAGGCTGAAAAGACATGTATGAAACTTGTCCAATTATTTGTAATCAGTTGATGAAGAAAGTCATTCTAGCAGTTTCAAATGAAGATAATTCAATCATTTTTTTGGAAGATTCAGAATTTTAATCTAAAGTTGGTAGTTTTATAGTTCATCAGCCTAATCTGTTTAAGTGAAAGTGATTAAAAAATTGCATTTCGAATCAGATTTTAAAAAATCGTCATTAAATGTGTTCTATGGCTTTAAATATCTCTGTGATATTTTATTTTTCTCGGAATTTTGTAGAAATCTTTATACGTGAAGAGGTTCATACATTTAAAATTCAGAAATCTCCAAAAATGAATGAATGGACCATATGAAGTTACTCGAAGTCTGTTAATTTCAGAATAGTATTTTTATTTGAATATAAAAAAATTTCATCGTTGATTCAATCTATAGTTTTGAACAAGGAAATTTCAAAAGAAAGTAGTTTTATGGAGTTGAGACTAAAGATATTTCATTCATTTTTCGGAGATGGGTGGTCACAGGGCACTTTGGAATCACAACGACTGGCCGGAGAAACCCGCGTGTGTTTTTGGTACACGAAGCGACACAAGGATGACAGCTTTCTGCATCCATCTTGCAAGTGCTGTGGCATATTTTTTGGCACGCGGGTATAGCTCTGATGTTACGAATCAGTGATAGTTTCGTACCTCCGAGAACACCTATGATAACGACAATTACTTTTACCAAATATTTTGGGTAGATTCTTTGTAGCTCCCTTTTAAGGTCTTGATACCTCTCCTCCTTTTTTGTTTCTTGGCAGTGATATTTTATTCAGGAGCAGCCGAGAATTCGATCACGAATATAGTTCGTTTCTCGAAGTCTTGGAGAACAATGCCGGGCCTCCAGTGTGCAACGCAGACTGCTGTCCGAAAATCGTAGTTCCAGAAAATTTGGCACTTCTTGTTTTGGACAATTGACTATCTCCTTTGGAGCGTTCGGCAAGGCAGGGTCGCAGCCAGCACTGTGAAATTTTGCAAACTCTACTTTCTTTCCTTCGGCTTCTAGAAGTGAAGCATGTAGATGGAGTAATGCACTTTCCTCACTTCTGATGTTAAAATTCAGGCCAAGGGTCTCGACAGCTTGCTCCGCGGCTTTGTAAAGGAACGCTCCTTCACCAATTATCTCGTGGGTCCTGACCATTTTTAGGAGAGGATATCTACCATTGGCAACGATTTAAGCTGTACTCAAAACAATTCGGTTATGAAGACACTGCTCATATATATATATATAATTAAAAAAAAAAAAGGTTAAACAACCACCGAAGGATCCTACTGGGAGCAACAGTCATCTAAAAATGACACCGGCTCCCAGTAGGACTGCGGTAAATTTCACTCATGGCCACGTCTCACAACCGTGAGACGGTAAGGCAAATATATATATATGTATTCTAAACTAACTCAAATTATTCCTAAAATTTTGAGACATCTGTGTAAATTGAGAAAATTTCTCTGCAACCTTCATGTTTCATCATTACATGTTCTAAATATCTTTTAAAGTTATTCGAACTCTTCCAAAAATATTCTTGAAATAGTATACTCTTCTAGTGTCCTAGAATGAAAATCAAGTTCGTTATGCAGCCTTAGTGGGTGGAAATTCAAAAAGTTAAAGCATTTCGAAAATTTTTGAGACCATTTATTTCGAGAATTAACTGGAGTTTGGTGAGACTGACGTTATTACTAGTCTCTCGACCCTTCGACGACTACTTAATTTTGGACATGATTTCGACTAGCAAAATAAGTTTTTCGCATAAAGGTGGTCGTTGGGCGTACAATTTAAATAATGAATAATACAAACAATGAAATAGCATCGTAATGGACTAAAACTTTGATTGACGATAGGCATGCACTCAGTAAACGTGAAGGTCGAGTTTCAGGCGATGAATGGGAACTAGGTGCTTGGAATTTTAGAGGGATATGAATGATCTTAAGGTAAGAGAATTACGAGAAACTATGCACGTAAGAAAGCTAGATATTTTATGCGCACCGGAAACAATGGGAAAAGGGATGCAAAAGTAGAAACATAAAACATAGGGTTTTGGAAGGCGGATTTGAAATATGGTCAGGAGTAGATAGTGAATCATATCGTAGTCAAGGTGTCGGTTTTATTATGAATGGAAGAGCGAAGCAGCATCTCAGAGATCAAGGATATGTATCCGAACGATGTTAAAGATGACTTCTGGGACAGTTTAAATGATACTTTAAGTGCTTGCGATCATGTCGAAAGAATAATTATACTGAGAGACATGAACGGATGGGTTGACGATTAGCGTTAAGATGAATGTACAGAAAAGGTGCTAGGTGAATTTAAAGATTAAAAAAAAAATGCTAACGTGGAAATATTAAATAACTTATGCTTATAAAATGGCTTATTTATTACAAATACTTGGTTTGGGCATAAAATGATCCAAATGTAGACGTGGTGCAGAGAAAATAGCCACAGAATAATGTACTTCGTTGTTGTGGATGGAAGACTAAGAGAGCTAGTGAAAGGTACAAGAGTCATGAGAGGTGCTGAATGCAATCCTGATAATTACCTTCGAGTCACCAAAATGAACTTAGGTCAGGGATGGAGAAAGAGGAAATAAAAAAAAAATACACAAACGTGCATCAAAATGGAAAATGTACAGAAACCGGAAGTGAAAATAGCTTTTCAGAATGAAATAAACGAACGCAAAGATCATGCAACTTGAGTGACGCTAATAGATAATAAAAATATAGAGGCTGCATCAGCCTTGAAATCTGAATGTCATTGATAGAAGAGCGACTGAAGTGTGTGGTACTGTGGTTGTAGGATGAACGTCTGAATCGGTGAATGACGTTACTGGCTCGATATTATGCAAGGCGTTAAACAAGGATGCGTTATGCCCTAATGGCTATTTACCATTTTCATGGACAAGTATCTGAGAATGGCCTTCTTCGACGAAGATGGTATGGATCTCGATATGGTGAGAGTACGTGATTTAGCTCTCGCAGATGATGAGGCTGTTATATAGTTCACTTTCGTAAACCACGCCCCTTTTCCAGTTTCACCCTCCGAGTGCACTTGGTAAGAAACCTGAACGCTACCCTGTGGAGGCCTGTGGAAAATATTGTGATGAGAGTTGACGGTCACCATGTGGCGGCGCCAGGTATGTAGTTGTGTAACGAGCGGAACTCAATTTACGCGCGAAAAGTTCAAATATTTAAAATCTGATTTAAAATAATAATTTAAAAGTTTGAAATTTATGTTAAATCTTCATCGATGGCGAGTCCGTTTCCGCAATTAAGGGTTTAGAAACCAAACTCCAGCGGTGAGATCTCCATCTGAAAATCTTCTTGAATTAAAATAATTGGTTGAATTCAAAGGTTCTTTTGGAATAAAAGACTGCTAATTTTGAAAGTAAATTAACAAACAAATATTTTATTAATATGGTTTTTTAGAATTTAAATTTATAAAAATGTTAAGTTTAATTTTCAAGATAACGAACTAGCCGCGGCTGTGTACCAGATTCTTCTGATCTTGTACTTCGTCGTCGGGAGCTTCGATACCGTCGCAGCGGTCCTCAGCTTCCCCCACACATCCATACATTCTTTCATTAGGCATTGGTCCTAATCCCTACTCTTAAATTATATATTTCTCCTTACAAATTCAACTCCCTACCCCTAACCTCCGAACCCAACGATGGATTGCGTATTAAGTAAGCTTCTTTTCTCGTGAAAAGCCATATCGAGCACGATAAAGTCCAGACGTGACTATTTTATAAACAGTTCTGTCATTGACTGTCGGGAGGTCCTATCAAAGCTCAACTTTCCGAGACACTTTTCAAATTGGTTTATTTTATTGCCGAAACTGGCGACTCTATGTCGACGGTTCGCAAATAAGATCTAAATTATACATTGTGACGAATCCACACTACTTTAATATTATGTATATGCCTATTACTATTCTTAAGCCTGCGACCTTGTATGTTATCCTACGACACTGTATGTTACACAGGAAACAGACGAATTCCTAGGTTTGATAAGAAAACCGAGCACCAAGTGCAGAGCTGCGCCGAGCCCCAAAAACCTGTTTTCCTTCTCAAAGGAAAAGCTCAGTTTCAAGCCAACCGTACTACGTGTCGGGTGTGATTTGTACTCATTTCAATTTTATGAATAAAATACAAAGATTTCTCCACGGAAAATCTTCTGTAATAAATTAATTTCTTCGTGATTATGAAGCCCGTCACAATTAAGTATTATCAAGTCTTTCTACTTTCCATCCAGTAAATACGTGGTATTTTTATGTCAAGATTAGCACCGTTCTGTTGTAAACAAACTGACAAGCGGAAGACATTGAATACATGTAAAATGTAAATTTCCTTAGCGATTTAATCTAGTTTCTAATTAAACAAATTTTTCAATCAAAGCTGGCTTCTTCTGATGCAAAAACTGTTATAAATTACACATATGTGTTGACAAGAATGTGAAAGTTTCAAATTAATTAGTCAGGAGACATTAACAAGATGTGATGCAAAACATGAGCGAAATTCAAATAAATTTTGTAATTGAATGCAGCTCTTTCTTGAGCTCTTTTTTGAAATATCAATGATGAAATGAAAAATTATTGTGTAAATAAATTTACTAAAAGAAGTGGGCTTTGTACTGCTCTATTTGCATATGTACCATCTATATGGGGACCTTGATGTGCGTGTTTGCAAATAAATCTCTGGATTGATTGCCATCTGCTGCCGAACCCTTCGAAAATGCTCCTCGCGATATTATAAATTACAATACGCATGCAACGATAATAATATCAGTGGTGATAATAAAAACATCTTCACTGCCTACAAACGTTTTTCTCTTTTATCAGAGACTGTTTCACATCTTTTAAATAAGCAAAAAACAAATCGTTTTTAAGATAGCTTATCGCAGAAAATTAATTATGTGTCATGAAAACATTTTTTGCGGCTTTATAATACTTATCTTATTTAGAACTGTTATTTTTACAAATATTATGTAGGTGCGGCCTATACACAAAGCGATTATTTATCTATTTTTTTAATCCATCTTCTCCATGCTTTTTCACTTTTTATAATATTCCTTTTCCAATTGATTCTATGCTTTCCTTATCTGCTCAATATTTTTTATTCCATTCCTCTTTAAGAAAATTCTCGCCTTTTCCATCCGCTTTTATCACTGTTTATATTACTTATATCTTTTCCCTCCATGTCTATAATTTTCTATTCTATTGTATTATATTTATCCTACTCTTGTTTCTGAGAATTGTCACTTTCTCGTCAGGTTTAACCATTTCATAACCTACTCCTTTTTTAATGCATTCTATCATTTTCCATAATTCGGTTTTGTCACTAATTATGCTATTCCTCTTTCCTTCTGTCCCTTTGAATTATAATCATCTCTCATCCGTTGAGATAATTTTCTATCTTGCTTTTTAAGTCTCTTGTTTTATCACTTTTTAGCTAAAATACTTCTTTTTAGTATAATTTTATCCCCATCTATCCTACTTATTTATCTTTTGTTTCCAATCATTGTTTTATAATTTTTTAATATATTTCTCCTTCCAAGAATCCGCTTCTTGCCTCTACGATTCTATCGATTTTTACCCTATTCCTCTTTCCGCCTGTTTTATTATTTTCTTCATGTTCTATTATTTTTTATGCACCTCCTCTTTTCAAAAAGGGTATACTTTTTTTATCTAATAGGGGAACTTCAAGATAAAAACTACATAAAACAAATATTCTTCTAAACTATTTCTAAACTAACTTATTAAACATCCAAACAAACAAATAAACATCTTATAACTTGCTCGAAAAAATATTATTCGTGAGTTGTACCTATCGCATTTTAAATTTTATTTATATTCGAAATTCTATCTACTTAAAAGAGTGAAGTTTTTATAGCAATTTGAGCAGAATCCGATTTTGACAATCATTTTTGGTAGTGATCTTGTGCTTGTTTTTGGCGCTGTTAAATTATTTTCACGAAATTGTTTAATATTCAATAATAAAAATTGCACGATTCAGTTCTTTTCATATCTAGTTTTAATTATTAACGTCCAAAATTGAATTCTTATTTCATTCTTACGTAAAAAATAGTTTACTTTATCAATTTTATGTTATAGAAATAGTTGTATCTAGTGATGCCGCCGAGCGATATTTTTCGATACTGAGACGATACCGATACGATACTCACCTTCCAGTCTCGGTTTTGCCTTAATCCAAATTACGGAACGTGTACGCATCGGAGATATGTTGAATTTTCTATTACAGAAAAAATTCACAGAACACGCATTTTTCCTGTGTGAACGATCTGACAAAAAATTGAGTGAAGAAGAGAAACAAAATCTGTTGAAAGAGGCACACGGAAACGTGGCCACTGGCCACTTTGGCGAAAATAAGACAATCAAAAGACTACGCGAACAAACATCGTGGGAAGATATGGAGAAAGATGTAATCGACTTTGTTAAGAAATGTCAAACATGCCAACGCTAAAAATTGACCAGAATTCGTCCCAAGGTTGAAGCAGTCGTTCCGGAAATGCCGACGCAGGCAAATGAGAAGATCGCGATGGATATAGTTGGCCCATTACCGGAGACAACAAGTGAAAACAAATATATTTTATCCATTTAAGATGTGCACACGAAATATATAATTCTTATAGCACTGTGGGAAACGACAAGCGAAACCATACTAACAAACCTGCTAGATCACTATATTTAGATATTTTCTTCGCCAAAGCACATCTTAACTGACCAGGGCGCTAGCTTTGTATCGGAATTAGTTCAAGAATTTGAAAAACTTTTTAGAATCAAGCATATCAAGACAACCTCTTTCCATCCACAAAGCAATGAAGCCCTCGAAAGAACTCACGGAACAATTTAAGATTTGTTAAATTGATACATGGACGACAATAAGACGGAATAGGATCAAAACTTGAACCTTATTTGCTTAGCATTTGATATCGCTGTCCATGAAAGTACAAGTTTAACGCCGTTTGGAATGACACTCAGAAGAAAAGCCAGTTTACCTTCAGCCTTGGCAACAACCACATCGTTAATCCATGAAGAACTGTTAGATATTTGGCGAAAGAGACATGAGGAATATTCGACGCTAACAGGTTGGAACTCTTCTACCAATAGCTTAATCGGTTTATTTTATGTTTTTTTAGAATGCATTTCACTTGGTTACTGCTGTCACTTCTTTCGATTACATCTGCTAACGTGACCCTCACTTCACTCGATGGTTCCACCATATTTATCGAGGATCTTTGTACAGCGAAAATCTACCACACTACATGGCGACTCATTTCATCCGTTGATACACAATATTGACAAAAGATACGAACAAATTAATCTCTTGTATGAATCGGTCTTCGAAATATGTAATCAATTTTTGGAATAATTTGAACTAGAAACCTTAAAATCCCGAATTAAAAGGTTAAATACTCGAAGATTGTTACTTAATCAGCTATCAGGAAGAAATCGGTACAAAAGGGAAGCTTTTAATTTTTTTGTAAGCATCTCACAGACACTTTTCGGATTACTATCCGAAGGTGATTTAGATTATATCAACCATGAACTTGACCAATTGTATTCCCAAAACAAAATGTTGAAAATGTCACTTCAAAATCAGACTAAAGTGATTAGGACTATTTTAAATTCATCGACGCACGACTTAGATTCCTTATTTTTGCAAAATAAGAACATTGTACATAATTATAACAAGTTAGCCAATAAGACTAATGAAAATATAGAAAACATAGTAATGGCTAATCAGATCACAATCAGGACAGTTGTTATATCAGAATTAAGTGAAGACATATCAATATTAATTGATGCAATAAATGACGGTAAACACGGAATCATACATCCCCTAATTCTACCTACGAGTACACTTATAGGGGAGCTTCCATAAAGGATGTCACAGTTTTAGGGGAGGGGGGGGGGTTAGCCGAATTATGACAGTCTATGACAGAAGACATTGAACCCCATTGACAAAATGTGAGAATGGGGGGGGGAGGGGGTCAAAAAGTCGCCAAAAAAACTGTGACATCCTTTATAGAAGCTCCCTAGAGGGATTTAAACAATTCGAAGAGGAAAACAATGAAAAACATAGCATTCATTTAGTAGAAGAAAATTATCGACATTTGATTGACATTGCCGAAATAACTGTTTTATTGATAAAGAGTACATTCGTCTACTCAATTCAAATGCCGATACCACTGCGAAAGGGGAATAATTTCATCACCGTAATTCCAAATGAAAATTATGTATTGATCAACGACCAAAAAACTCTTTACATCCCTACGACAGAAATTGATCTTAGTTACTTAAAATTACTAGGCATTATCAAAATTTGTAAAAGAAAGAATTCTAGCTATCTTCTCAAAGAAACTAAATCCTGTAAAATACAATTGATAAAAAAAACGTTCGAATTATAAACAACAAAATGTGTCAGATAAACGTAATTATTATCGATCAAACTGTATTTTACATTCTACAAAGCGAGCAGGGCGTTATTACGATTCCAAACAAGGAGGAGATCGTGCAAATTTACTGTGGAAAGTCAAACTATGAAAATGCAATAACAGGAGTAACTTTGATTAAAGTTCTAGCTGACTGTATTCTGCATTCCGAATACACTATTGTAAAATTAAGAAAAACAAAAGTAAAAACATAGGATTTTTCATATCGAAAAACTGTTACAATTCCATTCTCAGAATACAATCTAAATCTTGTAAGAAATTAATTCCTACCCTCAAAAGGACAATTAAATCACCAGGAGTTAAAATTAACCGGAAAATCTTCAGACGAGATAGAAACGGTTTTGAATAAAGTACAGAGTAACAGAAGATCTTATTCTTGGAAAGAAACGGCAACGGACATTCTTTCTTATCTAGGCTACACTTCGCTAATCTTTATTTCAGTATTTGCGCTTTATAAATGAGGAGTTTGCGAATTAATTCGGAAATGTCTTCCTAACCTTTGCATTAATTTTTGTTCTACCACCAATAGGATGAACATCGAAATAATACCACAAGTTGTCACCTAGGTACCAGCGAGCGGGCCTTCTGTCGATTTAGAGGGTAATTGAAATAATAAACCTATTAAGTTTAGGAGAAAGTAATGTATGCAACTACGAAGAATTTCGCGAAAAATTCACTCCATCTGACTGATACGGCGTAACTTTTTTAGAAACTTGAATAACAATTTACTATTGTTGAAAATAACACTGGTTTACAAAAAAAAAAAAAAGGTGAGGATTATTTGACAAGACCACTTTATCCTCATGTATTTTGACGCGCTGAACACGAATCCGAGGTCTATTTACCTCCAACGCGTCAGGTTCAAGGTCATTTCAAGGTCAAATACAGGAAAAGCCGTGCAATAAACTTCAAAAACCTTCTACATATGCCTGTAATATGAAAAATACGACCCCGTTATTTTAGTACTACATTTGGTCACCAGTTGGCGTATCGTTGTATTTCAGAACCCAATACCCGCGCGAGAACTTGTGACTTACATGCTCGTTCGGATTATCCTGTACTGGACTGCGACCTGCTCCTTCTTACATCTTTTCACCTCTTCCTTCTTCCTCCGACTTGCTTCGGAGCAGGTTGGAGTGCTCTGGAGTGCGCCAGTGCAGGATAACCGAATTCGCTATAAGTTCGTGTTTTCTCGATTGCTGACGTCACCATGAACTAAATAGGCTTTTGTTCACTAGAGAACTAAGTAATGCTATGCGCATCCATCAGGTACCCCCAGCGGACACTGTTATATAACTATGATGTAACAGTTCTAGAACAGAAAAGAACAGGTTCTGTAACTGGTTAAGAACAGGGTTAGACCAGGGGACGAGTAATGTCGTCCCTAAATGGATGTAAAAATTCTGTAACACTGTTAAAACAACATGTTCTGTCAGAGGTTCTGTAACAATTTCTGGAACAGCGTTATATGTCAACAAATATTTTTAGAACAATTTAGGAACAGGGTTACAGAGTAATCATGTTCTGTAATAGTGCCGTAACACATATGTAACAGTGTGACGATGTACATTTTTTCTGTGATCGTTCTGTAACAATTCTGGAACAGCGCACGGAGAGTAAGCTCGGGGGATTTCTAACAGAAATTCTGGTACAAATTTATACAATTTCTTATAACGCGGTGACATAGTGGGCTTTCCAGTGAAATATAATTTCTTAGTTACTATATTTTAATGTGCCTTGTTTTGGAAACTTTCATAAATACTTTTTGCGTTCAATAACAGATAACTTAAGTATTATTCGTATAATTCTAGAAACAAATTCTGTGTCTTATCTTATACCATATCCTACATTGTAGCATGGAAATTTTTGTACAGGTAAATCGGAAGGTTGACCCTTCTCTACTACCTGTAGTTCGTCGGTGCACACGAATTCCGCTCACGGTCAGCATTTTGCCTGCAAGCTTCGGGCCCTCTTTATTTTCTTCCTGAATTCCGCTCGCGGTACCATTTATCTGGACACACTAGAACTCCCCCCATTTATAGGTTTGAGTGGTCCTCTCTCCCTACTTTGCTATACTGACTTACTGACTATATTTGAATTTTCCTGAAGATTCAGCTTTGCACATCTAATTTCATGTTGGAAAATTTTTTCAATTCATTTTGGCTAGCGGAAAAAAATTACATAAAATTCATGTATTGCCGTGGTGGATTTTTTAAAAATAAAAATGCACAAAAAACTAAAACCATTTTTACAGGAATTCACAGATAAATACAATAAATTACAGGAAAGTACAACTTTTTCTATTATTGAGACGAATTTTGTACTTTTTAGGTATTTTATTGTATTTTATTGTACTTTTAATTTTCTACAAGAATTTACAACTACAAGATTCTACAGGAATTTACAGGTTCCGCAGCCAAAAAGTTGTTCTTTTTCGACCTAGGATCACAAATATTTAGAATATTGAAATGAGATAATTTTAAATTAGAATGTATACATGATTGCTATTAAAGAAAAAGCTTCTGTGTTTAAACTTTAAAGCAATAGTAGAATATTAAAAGAAAATAATGATTAATCCTTATTGAACAACAAAAAACCTTACGTTTTGAGTTTTTTTCAAGTATATAGACAACTTTTTGACTGCAAATAAAAATTGAACGATTAAGAATGAATTGATCACGGTTACTGAAATTAATAGATTCAAATTCTAGAAGACACCAATTTTGTCATTTGAAGTTATAAGAACTGAACAGCAAATTAAAATACTCAAAGTTTAATACTTTTAAATTTTCAACTTTTAAAATTAAAGTTCAAAAAAATTTTAATTAAAACGTTCAATAATTTACGCATAAAAAATAGAAGCTTTTAACACTTTTCAATTGATAAATTGGTCATTAAAAGCCGTTAAACAGTACAAATTTAAAATTTGAAGTTCAATTTTATTAATTCTTTCTCAATTGTTCAATTCTTGTTTATAGTCAAAAAATTGATCTTTTTCGAACCAGGATTTTGTTGTTGGTTATTAACGATTATTCATGATTGTTTTTTCAATATTATACCATTCCTTTAACCCTCGGAGCACACTATGGGTCCCTTAGACCCTTAAATTGATTTTTGTCAGGAATATCTTTTAAAGCAGAAATTTCAGCCAGAAATATAAAAAAATTCAATTTTTTAGATTTTTTTTATTGAAAATCCTGTTTTCTTTTTAATGATTTTTTTCGATGTGTGAATAATTCTAAAAAGTTTTTTAAACTAAGCGAATTGATTCTACAATGTTTGAAGAATATCTGAGAATTTTTTCTATGTTAGTTGATCGGATCAGTAGTTTTAAAATGGAAGACCGCGGAAAAGTTAACAGGGTTTCACAGACGCTCAGTGTGCTCCACGATGGGAAAAAAATGTGTGTGCTGCGAGGGTTAAAGTTTAAACATACAATATTTTTCTTCAATAGCGATCATTAACACATCTTGCTTTGAAATTATTTCATTGCAATGTAACTAATTAAGTTCACAAACAAATGGTAAATCACATAGATTTTACTTTATTTTTTTACCTGAATCGAATGGCGCTAATAATTTTTCGGAATATTTCCTACCAAATTTTTTTTAAAAGGTTTGAAAAACTAATTTGTTCACTTTTTATCCTTCTATTTGCCTTGTAGCATTCTTTTATAATATAAGTCTTTCTTGAACAAAAGTTGCGTCGCCCCGGCTCGTCGACATATAAATATGTATATATATATATATATATATATATACGTGCAAATATGTGCCCATAATTACTCGTATATGGGGCATAATTTCTCAAGTGTACCCACCTCCAAAATGAAAGTGGTCCGATCGGGCTAAAAATTGGCCTAATTGTAGTCCTATTATATAGTACTTCTCACACCAAAAATTAATTCATTTTAATAATTATTTATCAAAGTAGAGGGGGTTCAATTTTTGGGTTTTTAAAGCAAAGGCTTACTTTCAAACATTTGTAACTTTTTTCCTATTGCTTTGAACCAAAATTTTACTGGAAATGTTTTTGATAGATATTTTCACAAAATTTCTGGTGATCATAGCGATTTTCAAAAAAAGTCAAAATTTGACCCTAATTTTTGAAAATCAAAAATAAATTTGACTTTGTGCGAGAGAGCCTGCGAGTAGGTTATAACAATGTTTTCTCTTTATCTCTGAAACCGCTCAATTAACAGCAAAACAAAGAACTTATTTGGAATCAGCGTACCAAAAATCACTGGGTAATACACTTCTCATAGATGGACGCATTGGACCCAAAATTGGCACCCTCCTTTGTGACTATCCGCATGTCGACTTATGGGACATCCGCATGGTCACACTTTAAATGTTCCGGTTTTAGAGAAATTAGTGAAATTCTACACACTTATAATATATTTTCTGTACTTCTTTACACTCTTTAAAGACGTTTTAAATAATAATCGTAAAAATAGGTTACTATTATTGTTTACACTACAATCAAAGCTGTCATATTAATTCCCCCATCAACCGAGCTACTTAGAGTGATTTTTACTTCCGGTGCTGACCCAATCAGCAATACCTATTCGTCCCGTCAAGAATGAAAAAAGTTTCCATCTTAATTTATCTAGATATCTAGATATAAGAATTAATGTAAATAGTCGTAAATATTTTTAAATAGTAAAGATAATCTTTTTCCCCATTAAAATTACATGACAATTTTGTAATTTTATTTCACAGCTTAAAGCCGTCAGTCTTTTTCACATTCCCGTATATTGTACCCTTTTATTTTTTTATGAATTCCTCTTTTTACCCCTTTATTAAAAAAACTTCACCTTTTCTCACTTAAAGGCAAACTAAATTAATACAACCTGATAAGTTTTGCATATTTTATGATATTTTTGTCTGTAGATAACCACAAATATAAGAAACATGATTCGTTTCTGCTCTGTGCAATAATCACTTGATTGTACTGTTAAAATTTAACAATTTAAAATCAAAATTGAAAAAATAAAACATTTAAATTAAAATTCTGCAACAACTAAAAACTTTTTAAATCAAAATAATATGATTAAATCGAAAAAAAATGTTGAGCTATGAAGACTTCAAAAACGAAGAATTTTACATATGTTGAAGTGTTCAAAATTTGATAGTTGTTTATTTAGGACATCAATGATTTCCAATTAGTGTGGACACGTCTAATAAGGAGAGGTCGCGAGATGTGCGATGACGATTCGACTGGGGCTTTACAGGGTTAAAGTACATCAAAATCCATTATATTTCGCGCTTGTACCGGCTGCAATGGCGAATCGAGCGCTCGAGCATAAGTTCTCAAAGCTCGATATTTCGGAAACTAAGACTCATTGGATCGTAAAAAAATACGCAATAATCCTTTTCTTATACAATTAATGATATCGGTTATAAGTATAAATATAGCTGTGATAATAATATAAGTATAATTATAATTATTAGTGTTATAGTACGTCACAGGAAGTATCAAATTCCTAAAAACAAAATATAAAAGCTCTAAAAATGATATATAATTTGTTTTCCGAATATGAAAACTCTCATTTATTTAATTTCGTTGACCTTGAATGAATTCTAATTTTTTTTATTCTGTTAGAAAAAGTTCTCTAACACTTTCACCAGAAATAAAAACCGTCTATATAATAGTTAATCAGGTAAAAAAGGGAGAACTTGAATTTTTGAAATTAAAATTTTTGTTCAAGTAGGGGAATGTAGTAAAGGTTTGGACGGGTTTTGTTTTTGGCCCATAACTTCTTTCCATGATTATATTTTTGGGCTTTTATTACACCGTTTTGAAGGTCTATTAAATAGCTTACTTTTTCTGAACAAACCCTATATAATTACGATGCAAAAAAACATTTACAGTCGATTTTCTTAACGTCTTCCAATGTGTCAACAAAATTTTTATGGTCTAGGTTGGGACACCTCTTAAAACATGAAAAATAAGTATAAAAAATAATTTTGAAACGTCACAGTGAACCTTTTAGTAAATATTTATTTGTTCAATTGGGGTTTTACACAAAAGTGAGCAATTACAAATTTCAGCTTTATCCATTTTGCCAAACCCTCGAAATCAATGATCCCCCATTCACTTTTTTGCTTGTAACGAAACATGTTGAAATGTCGAGTGTGAAAAGTACATAACAATGATTGAAAGTGCGATTATTTTGATTATTAACACTCAAAAGTTACTCCAAAGACTATTTTCAGTTTAAAAAATAGCGTATGGGTGTCAAAAAACGTGTCTCAACCTATACGGTACACGTGTCCCAACCTATACAGTTTACGGCATTTTTGCACGATAATTTTTCTACTCCTTGTGCAAAAAGTAAGATTTAGCTTTTATTTCTTTAGAATATCATTATAAAAAACTAGAATCGATTTCAGAGTAAAATACATCAATTTAATGAAAAAAGAATTCAATATCCCGCCACTTGTAATGACTTGATCTCAATTTTTTGGAAGTACATTTTCTCCTATTAAACAAATTTGGTAAAAATCGATAATTAGTCGATTAATTAAAAATTTTACACAAGTTATGAGGCATCCGAAAGGAATATTTTCAGTGCTAAGACGTTTTCAATTTGCAAAATTTGTATTTTTCTATCAACCCTAATGTGGGACCTAAAATATTTTTGAATATTTTCAAAATTACGGGATTTACGCTATATTGAACTTTGGGGTTTGATTTTTGGGAACTGTCCATATTTCTGTAACCGACAATTGAGTTTTGATGAAACTTGGACGTATTAGAATCGAAATGATACATTATAAGAATATAATACTTACTTTAATTAAAAAATTTTTCCCGGAAAAAAATATCAGCAAAATTTTGATTCAATTTTTCTTCAAATGACAATATCTTTGAATTCAGAAGTATATCCGTGAATCTTTTACATTCTCATTCATGAGTGTAATGGAGTCGTCGAAATTTTCAATCTCTGATTTTTAACGGATCTTTACGTTTCGGCACTCGCAGAGTCCGAATATTGTAAAATTGTGTCGAATTCTGCTTGTGTATCTGCTTGTATGTATGTATGTCTGTTTGGTTACTTGTATCTTCTCGAGTCAGCATTTGATAAACTTTTTTAAGGTCGCGAAATAAAATTCAAGTTCGTTAATCAGATTTATTCAACCAAAATTAAAAAATTTAGAGCATTTTCAACATTTAAAACTAAATTTGTTAAGAGTTTCAGAAATTTTTTTCAAAGTTTCTGGTAAATGACAAAAAGATTTAGTAATTTAAAATTAAAGCTTTTTCGGGTTTCAATCGTGTGCAAAACTACGAAACTTGCCGACGTTTCGTGAACATTGCAGTTCACTTTTGTATACCTCTCTCCAAAAAGTCTCTACCTCGTTGGGCTTGGGTGGATTTTTGACAGAAACAGGGTGTTTACTAAACGTCGTGTTTCCATCTAAATTATTTTCAGCACCCCGAACTACTATTGCAGTTGAATATTCATCATTTGAGTTGAAAATTCATCAGTTAGGTTAATAATTGAACTACTTTCTTGAGAATCCGTTTTTTTTTGTTGAAAATTAATTTTATCACCTACAAAGTTTAACTATTCCATTTTTTGTTCAAAATTGATGTTTTTAGTAGAAAATTTAAGTATTTGTTTCAAAATTCATTTATTTTGCAATTTTTTGCTCTGTTGTGTTAAAGGATGTTTAGAATGACCGTCAGGAATTAAAATAAATTTTTGCGTTTAGCGGCAAGTATGAACGTTACTTTTATTTTACCAGGGAAATTGAAAAACTTGACCGGGGAAAACCGGAAAATGACCGGGAATTTGAAATCGTCCGCCGAATCGCCACTCTGATTTGTAATGGGGTTCTAGAACGTCGACATAACACAGTTACGACACAGTTCTAGATCGAAGTTGGAATAAATGCTATAGAATGTCCGTGATTAGTTAGTGCTAGAACAATTATGTAACAACTGTTCTGTTAAAGTTACTAATTTTTGTTCCTAATTTTTTCTAGAACACAGTTGTAACAGCGTTCTAGAACGTCGGCGTAACACCGTTTCGGCACAATTCTAGACCAAAGCTGGAACAAATGTTATAGAACGTCCATGATCACTTTGTTCTAGAACAATTCCATAACAAATGTTACAGAACAGTGCTGTCACATACATCAAGAACAGTTCTGTCACAATAGTGTCACACTGTTCCTTTTTTGATCTAGAACAGTGACAGAACATGTTTGCTGGGCAGAGATTTGTGCGGTTTTTATCCTTTCCCTTTCTAATCTTAGTTTTTTTTTAACTTGTCTATCCTTCTTCACCAAACAGTTCTTTCTCTATTACCTCTCCCCAACTTTTTCTCTTTTCCTGTTTGATTCTGCTTTTTAGCTATACCCCTATCGGTCGATGATGCGACTGCACGGTAGCCCCTCATCTTCATTTTTTAAATACATCTCCTTTGTTTTGCATTCAGTATAGAGCAGTGTTGGGCTTTAAAGGTTTATTACTCGACGAGAAAAGATCGCATAATTTAGAGTCAATAATAAAAACACTCGTCAACATTGGTATCAGAAATTTGAAAAAATTCATGAGTATTCTTTAACATGTACTTTACAAATGACACCTTAAAAAGATTCAGTTTAGTGATTATTTTAATAAGTGGAGCTAAAAATGTAAACAATAATTATCTCAGCTCCGGATAGAGATTTCAAGCTGAAATCTAGCTTGAAAGAAGCTTCTTGATTCAGCGGTTCCATCTTGAAAGTTAAACGATCAATACAAATTATTAATGTCTGAATTAAAGGCGACTGAATAATCACGATCTTAATGAGTTTGAATACTGGAAAATTCGCAATGAAAAAACGTCCTTCTTGGCATTGTCGAATTTAACTGTGACACAGATCCCTTCAGAAAAGAGGGTCACGCTGTCCGTTACCGAAAGCCATAGGCGTAGATCAGCGTGACCCTTTTTTTCTAAAGGGATTCTTGTCACGGCTAACTTCGACAAGGCCGAGAAGGACATTTTTTCATTACGACTTTTCCAGTATTGAAAGTGATTAAAATCGTGATTATTGAGACGCTTTTAATTCATACATTAATAATTTGTATTCGCCATTCAACTTTTGAGATCAAGCCGCTGAATCGAGAAGCGTCTTTCAAGCTAGATTTCAGTTTGAAATCTCTATCCAGAGCCGAAATAATAATTTTTTTTTACGTTTTTAGCTCTACGAACTAGAATAATAATGAAATTGAAGTAAAAAATTACCAATTTTTCCACTAGTGGAGGACTTCAAAGTCGACGTATTGGAAGTTGAGGGTCATTTTTTTTTTTTTTTACACATTTTCTGTCACAGGAAAGACAAAAAATTTTTTGACGAAAATCAAACTGACATATTTTAAAAGTATAATGTTGACGAATGTTTTTATTATTGACTCTAAATTATGCGATCTTTTCTCGTCGAGTAATAAACCTACCTAAAAAGTTAATTTTTTACTTCCTTAATTCCTTAAGAAATAGGTATTAGTTAAAGAAAATAAAAAAATACATAATATATTTCGGCAAGTGAACAACAATATATATTTAGAATAAAATTCAAATTGAATCACTGGGAATATCCGACATGTTATCAGATTCTGAACGGGGGTTTTTCTGCATTATTCGGCAGGATCGCCAGAATTGCTTCTTTCGTTGACTTTATTTGCATCATCAAGTACAAAGGATTTTTCATATTGAATTTTAAAATAAAATCACGACTTACCTAATTAATTCTAGCAATTGAGATTCATTACACGAAACTGGCTCATGTCTGCTTTGTTTTTTTGTGGCTTATTTGGTGCCATAAATAACATAAAGACCGAAGCCCGCAAGGCGATATTCTGTTTCTTTTGTTCTCCGCCCGCGCGCTCCATTTTTGAATTTCGTCTTATCCCATGGCCCATCAACCTTTTCTTAATAGGAGATATACAAAAAACAGAGAGTAACTCCAATTCAACTAAAAATAAAGTTCATGACCAAAAAGTTCTGAACGTTCAAATGAACGATGAAAAAAAAAATTTTTTCACTATTTTTTTTTGCTGTTATTGTTTTTGGCGATTTAAAAATGCATTTCATTCAAAAATATATCCAAATTTTTAATTTGAGGGGTGATTAACCACCCCTAAAGCGATTTCCGTACATTCGACAGTAAAGTCGAATAAAAGGTTAATAAAATTAATATATATTCAACAAAGTAGTAAGTCTAACAGTTAGGAATCAACACCAGATGAAATTGGGCGATGTTGAGACACCTCGCTCCAACCCCTGAAACCCTCCCGTATTGATAAACGTTTTTCGAATTGGGAAAATCAACAAAAACAACCAGAACTTAATACAATCTTAGGTATTCAACATTGTGAAAAATGGTCCTTTTCGCTCTCCCGAATAATGCTGGTGGCAAAACATCTCGCACGAATATCGAAATCCCACCCCTAATTAATAAGTTCCAAAAACTGAAGAAAATGTCCAATTCAGTACGAACTTAATACATTTATGGTTATTTTATACCCTAGAAAATTCATAATTCAATGATAAAAATTATAGTTGAACTTGCAACACTTTATGCGAACAATATTTGTAACAGTAATTAATACTAATTAAAATTGTTAACTTTTTATTACAATAATTATGATTGATTTATTTACTATAATTAAATCTTGTATTTGTAATTATTAATTATTTATTTCATTTATAATTATTAAGCAATTATTTCCTTTATAAAAATAATTATTTATTTTATCATTAATTGTCAATTGTTAATAATTATTTTATTCGTAATTATTTATTAGAATTTGTAATAATATAAATAATAAAACCATTACTTTAGCCGACTGCACAACTAGTACAAATAACCACTTTACATTTTTAATAGCACGCTCTTTTACATTTTATACTCGTTATACATATAAGTTTTATGTTCCTCATTTTTATTTTAGCTTTATATGATTATTTATAAGACTGTTTTCGAGTTTTTTTTTGCAATTAACACATGCAGTGTTGAACCTGTTTCAAACTTCCCGCTTGACTTCCCTTTAAAAATGGAGGACGCCGTACGAATTCCTACGAGCCATTTGATTAGTTCACTTTTTTTTAGGTGCGCGTGGCGAGACCATAGTTTGTTGAATCATGCTACGGAACGATAAGCAAAAACTCCCTAGTGTGAAACATGGCGGACGAGAACGAGGATCAATGGCTATATGGTGATTCTGTGGATGGTAAAGAATCTACGGAACCGATTCCCGATTCTATAATTGAAGGAAATGAAACATCCTTTGATCCCCACGAGGAATCATCAATTCTCGATAATGAGGGAAACTTGGAAAACGGGAACTTAATGGTAAGAATAGGAGGTAACCTCTTCCGGTAACTATGCAAATAGATTTATCTCTTTTATAAAAATATATTTTTAGATGAACTGGTGTTATAGATGTCGACAAATTTAAATGCGGTTTTCTCGAAAAGCAGCTTTTCTAAGTTGCCCCGGCGATTCGTTTTTCTACTTGAATTTTGGGCTTGAAATATCGGGGATATATTAAGCTATATCGGGTTCACACTCCTGAGCTTCACACCATGCATGTACACCAGCAGTGTACATTTATCGAATATACAGTTACAGAATTCAGAAATATCAGATCTTTTAGATTTTAAATTTAAAAAATGGATGAAATTTTTTGCTGATCTGTTTTGATTAATTTCACTCGGTGCAATTGCAGAATAGGGGCGTCACCTCTGTTTTGGCACATTTTTTCCGACAAACAAACTTAGAATCTTTAATTGAACGATAAGTGAAACGCTTTGACGAGGCAAAAGTTTAAAATTATTGTTACTTTTGCTATTACGATGTCTCAAATCTGGGTCTGTCACGATATCGGACTTATCATATTTAACTCACCGTTTAGGTGCTTTTACACATCCGTACGGCCAGAAACACGGTAAATAATTAATTAAGACCTCTTTGACTAGTCACAAAAATAATGTTGGTAAAATCCCTACCCCTTTCCAACGTCTCGTGGGGGCGGGAAGGCACCCCTTTGACTGGTGACAAAAATAATGTTAATCTCGATCATAATATGATCATTCCGATATCGTGACAGATCCAGGCTTGAGACACCGTAGTAACAAAAGTAACAATAATTTTAAACTTTTGCCTTGTCAAATCGCGTTAATTTATCGTTCAATTAAAGATTCTAATAATTTGTTGCCGAAAAAAAATGTTTTTCCAGCCAAAATAGGGTTGACGCCCCTATTCTGCAATCTAACCGCTCTGGGCAGAAGTTTGAGGAGGAAAAATCATCTCATAATATACCGACATGCGATTGACAAAAATTTGAGGTTATCCTTGGAACCATCTCACTCTCACGCACTTGAATGATATTCATTACTATTTTTTTAGCTTTTTTATTTTAAGCAAAATTTTATTTTTCTGTGATATTTGGTTACGACTGGCTGCTGCTTTTCGACAATTTTAAATAAACAAATATCACTGTTAGAAATTGTAAATTGAATTTTCGCCAGCTGTCTGCTAGATACTTAGTTAATCAATGGATCATTATTCTGATTGGTTACGCGCTTTTTAGGAAGTGACGTTTCAAGGTCACAGAGTTTTTGAATAGGGGTTTCGATACTTTTCTTAAACATTTTTTTTCTCGACAATAAAGTATTCAAAAAAATTTTAATGCACTAAAATGGTCAGAATGTTATGCAGTATTTAAAAAATATATTACCTAAAATTCATGCAACGACCCCAGTGAGCACACTCCCGAAAAAATACCCTGGCTTTAAAAAAAATGCCGTGACATTTCCAGGTTTTCCAAGTATGTCAAAATTCCCTGACAATTTCAGGTTTTCCAGGTAGAGTATATAATAGTCATAAAGACGCAAAAGTCTATAATTTATGCAATTATTAGGTGCTTGGAATTGGATCATTTTAAATTTTAAATTGTATGTTTCCAAATTTAACTGTACAATTTAATTTCAAATTTGTGATTGGACTATGAACAACAGAGATTTGCCTATTTTTTTCTATAATATTTTGCAATCCAAAATTATAACCTGTGTAAAAAAACATGCTTTTTAATTTAGTCTTTCAAAAGTTATCCAGTATATAGACGACACAACGACAACGTCATAGACACCATCGAAAAACCTGTTTTTTGGGATTCAGGAGGTCTCTAAACAGGAATATTAATTAAATCCGCGATATTCAGTTTTCACATAAAACCAATAGCTTCTTATTATGATGAGAATATAAAAAAATCTTTCAAAATTGTATAACTTCAAAATAAAAAAAACCTTAATAGTTAAACAATTTTATATCAAAACCTCCAAAATTGTATGATTTCAAATTTGAAACATGCAAAATTGTATAATAACAAATTAAAAACCTTATTACTTTCAAAATTTGGAGTTTGAAGCATTTGAACTAGAAAGTGTTTGCAACTAAACTAAACTAAAAATTAATGAAATTGATAATTTAAAAATTGATCAATTTCACACTCATAACCTTCCAATTTTAATAATATTACATTTAAATTGCTTAGAATTGTATAATATGACATTTGTATATTTGAATTATTAATATTTATCATTATAAAATTAAAATTCTTTCATAACCATACAAGAAACATTTTTTTAATTATTATGAGAGAATAAGTTTTAGGCTCCGGAAGCTACGATCATGGTTCCTTAAAGCAACCAATCCCGACGCAACTGGAACGTGTACGTCGGAAGCTAGAGTAGTATGCCAGGACAGAAAAGTTTGGCGACAAATAGTTTATAAAAAGAATGTGAGTAGAGTGAATGGCGCCTGAAACAAAGACCTTGGATACTAATGGGCCCAAGTGGAGTGCCACACAAAACAATTTTGTGAGGCTCTCCACGTGGGGATCCAGGGATGTGAACGCGCGCGTGCATTTTACTTCAACGGATTTTCTAAAGATAAATTGAATGAATAATTTTAATTTAATTTGTTTTCAAGGAATTTCTAATGATTTCCACTTATTTTAATGGATTTTTACGATTCAAAGGGATTTTAACGAGTTTCTAGAGAACTTTAGGATACAACATAAATTTTATTTCAAGGGATTTCTACAGATTTCAATAATTTCAAGGGAAATACAGGACATAAACAAATTTCAGAGGATTTAAAGATTAATTTATTTTAAAGATTCAAAGTTATTGTAAAAGATTGCAAGGAATTTCAAGGAATTTCGTTGAAAAATTTTTTAGAACCCTCAATATTATAAAATGTTTTTTTATCGATTTTTATATTCTTGAATTTTTTAATATTTTAATTTAATTTAATATTTACGATTCAAAGGGATTTTAAAGAATTTCTAGAGAACTTTATGGAGTGAATTAAATTTTGTTTCAAGGGATTTCTGCAGATTTCAAAAATTTGTAGAACTCTTAATATTTAACAATATGTCATTATGTATTTTTAAATAATTTTATTTTTAATATTGTAAAATAAAAAGTTTCAGGGTATTGAACAGTGTTATTTACAATTTAAATTCGAAATATAAATTATAGCCGTGAATGGATTTTCAACGATCTAAGTAAAGTACATATGTCCAATTTAAAAGAATTTAACACTATCTAAAAACTACAATTTCTTATGAAAAGAATTTCTGTTTCTTTCCTAAATTTAAAACTAAATGTTTTATCTTTTCCCTATTTTCACCCTTTTTCGTGAAAAAATTACCCTAAAGTCGGGGCCAAATTTCGAGGCCCCTCACTTTTTTTGATTGCAACTCGCACCAAAAAAATCTCTGAATTGTCTAATAAAACGCGTCTGAAAGCTTAAGGTCTTTCGAATTCAACGATATGATCACTTTCACCCTAAAACATTTGTGTCAATAGTTAGAGGACAAAACATCCAAAAAAACAGGGGGTTTCGGCCTCCTTTTTC
Organism: Andricus grossulariae; assembly: GCA_011634705.1. Taxonomy (NCBI): domain Eukaryota; kingdom Metazoa; phylum Arthropoda; class Insecta; order Hymenoptera; family Cynipidae; genus Andricus; species Andricus grossulariae. Next base: position 38,999,190 of record JAABKJ010075445.1, read on the forward strand.
AAGCGTTCACTTTTACCTGTTCCCAGAAAGATGGCGACGGTAGGAAAAATCTGAAAAAATTCACAGATATTCTTTCAACATTCTTTAATGCAATACATTTGTCGAATTCTGAAATATTCAATAATCTACTTTTTACGGCAATTTATTCAAAAAAAAACTTTATCTTGAGAACGAAAGAAGATAGCAAGCCATGTAATGGTTCCAAATGTGCAGTTTTGTTATGCGAGTGCAGTGTAATAATTAAATTTATGATAAAATCATTCTTACGCAAGAAATATCATTTTGAATATTTCTGACCTTAATCAGCGCTGGCACGTGGTCAGGCACATCAGGCCAAATATGTAGTAGAAAAAAAGTACCCTTTCGATGACAATAGTAACGGAGTCGGGTTGCTTCTGGAGTTACTATTGTCATTGACTACACGCGCCAACACTGATTAAAGTCAAAAATATTCAAAATGATATTTCTTGCGTAAGAATGATTTGATAATAAATTTAATGATTGCACTGCACTCGCATAACAAAACTGCACATTCGGAACCATTACACGGCTTCCTGTTTGTGAATAAATCACCGTAAAGAGTAAATTATTGAATATTTCAGAATTTGACAAATGTAGTGCATTAAAGAATGTTGAAAGAATATCTGTGAATTTTTTCAGATTTTTTCTAACGTCGCCCTCTTTCTGAGAACAGGTAAAAGTGGACGCTTGAAAAAGGAGCCCAGTAAAACCTTTAAATTCAATTCTGCAATGCATTAGCCTCTATTCGGCCGAGTTTATTTGATGAAATGAAGGAAAATTATAAGTTTTTCAGGGTAGAAATGAGTATAATTGAAGGCCGGGATGCAAGAACCGGGCGAGCGCTCGAAAACGTGAAAAAGAATTGTCCAAGTGTCTTCCCTTGTAGAAATAATCAATGGAAAACAATTCAGAACGATAGAAAGAAATTTTAATTGTTTCTAATCGTGTTTGTTAATCGTGTGTATGCGATTGGGAACGATTGCGTGTTGCAAAGCTTCAATCGTTCCCAATCGGGCCAATCGGTAGTAGGATTTTGAAGTTATCAAGTGGCAATTTGATGGCAGCACCTTCGTCTCGCGGGAATTATTTGAAATCGTTTATAACCTTTTTTTTCGAAGCAACACATTTTAAGCAATAAGCTCAATAAAAAAATTATATAAATGTTTTGTAATAATTTTCGCGAGCTGAGAGTGCTAGGCCGTATTAGGTCTGAACATGAATTTTCTCAATTTTCAATTTTTAATAAACACAAAATTTTAAGCTAAAAAATTCTTTCACCCCCAGAAAGTATTTGCTATTTATAGAGGAATAAGCCCTAAAATTGATAAAATGAAAATAAATTCGTTTTAACATATTATCAGGCCTAGAATCAGAAAATTTGTAATTTCATTACAATTAATTGTCTGAGATGATGGCCCCTAAAGGATTTTTTCCCTGAAAAAAAACACAGGATTTGCACAGGATTTCTTCTACCATATAGAAAGAATAGTCTTCAAAAGTGATAAATTAAAAATATTCGAACCGGATAGTAACAGAAAAAAATCTTGAATGTCGAAATACCCCCAAAAATGCCAATTTTGTATAGTTTAAAGATTCCTGTAGTAATTTAAGATGTATTATTATCTATTATTTACCTGCAAAAGATGTATGTTAGCTAATTCCGCCCGATTTCGGTGCAATTCTGCATTTTTATAAGTTTTGCTTAAAAATTGTCTTGCCAATTCCATTGCATTCTTAATTGCTGAAAATAAGACTTGATAAAAAATTGTAGTAAAAAATACGTCATTTTAAATTACTATAGGAATCTTTAAACTATCAAAAATGTGTATTTTTTGTGTACGTCGAAATTCAAGATTTTTTCTGTCTGAAATCGGATACGGAAATTATTTTCTTCTCTCCCCGTCGACTTCCTTCTAGCCATAATCTTAAAAACACTTAAAAACTGTCCACAAAGATATAAAAAATGCACAACACACCTCGAGGACGCGAAGAGAAAAGTCAAGTATGGCGAAATAGCCGACGGTATCTTATTTCGACATACAATTATGGTCAAGTAAGGACGGTACCTTGTTTCGCACGTCGCAATATATACAGGAGGACGTGAAGGTTAAAATGAAAAAAAAGGAAGAAATTAAAAGAAAAAATTAAGAAATTATTCATTAAAAAGGCAATTATAATTGCACCAGTCATACTTGTAAGATGAGTTAACCTCCAAAATCTCAAAGACAGGACTCAGAGGTAGTTGAGACCACCTCTGGCAGGTGTCGCAAAAATCGAATGCGCCAAATTCAAATTTCATTATAATTTACTATTATCACTACGAATGAAAACTTTCAATTTTACGAAAATAAAAATAAATTGTTAGGTCCGAATCCATTTTAGATCATGCAACTTGAAGTCACAGAATCATTCGCCTCTCAAATATGTTTTTCTCAAATATATTCTGATATCGTTTTCTGAAAACAAAATTCAATTTTTCGAGAAAAAAATTCTTGTGGCCACAAAAATGGTTCAACCCACATAAAATGCATAGAATATCTCCCTTATAGAATTAAAAATTTAACAAACATGAAATAAAAAGGTGGAGTATTTGAGAAAATCGTTTTTTAATATTTTCAAAAGAACATTGTAATTTTTAAGATGTTCTAATTTCTCGACGGATTTCAAGAGGTCGATAACCCTTACGAGAATCTAGAAGGAAAATTTAAATATCTCAATAAAGTAAATAGTTATAGATGTTTAAAAAAAGAATTGGTGAATATTTTAAAGAAAACTTCATAATTCAAATACTCATAACTTCAGAAAAAAATTTTTTTCTCAATCGGGAAAATACGTGCCGCTTAATTTCCTATGGAAAAAAAAGTTTCCCATGATTTTTAGAATTTAAATGATATTAACATTCAAGTCTTATGAAAGAAGAAAAATAATTTTTTTAACAACAGTTTGGTAATTGAATTTTCTTTAACTGTCGCTTCTCACCAATGTTTTAAAAGTTATTGAATTATATTCAATCATGGCTTATTTCTTCGAAAAAAAACTTTCCCTAAAACTGCAATATACAAAAATTATAACAAAATTTAACAAATTTATTGGAAAAACTTCTACCATACATGCGTAATCTGAACCTTAATTGTTTCAAATAGACAACCTTGAAGTATTAAAATTTCAGTATTAGATTTAAACTTTGAACGTTAGAAATTTAATTCCTTAATTTTTTTGAATTATCAATTTGTAAGTTGCATTACTCCATTTTTGTGTATGCATAACAATTGAACTTATTTAAAAAGTGTTTAGTTTCAAACAAAATTCAAAATCGTTATATTTTTATTGTTTTTGACTATTATTCCTTCAAAATTATATAATTTATTGATGCATTCTTCAATTCAGAGTATTGAAAATGACAGTGTGGATTTATATTTTTGAACCAGAAATCTTTCATCTGTCCAATTGATAAAAGTTTTTAATTAAAAATTTATTTTAATTTAAAATTGTTCAATTAAAAACTGGAGACATTCTAAAGAGAAAGTAGAAAATCTTGAAAATTACAATGTTCTTCTGAAAATATTAAAAGACGATTTTCCAAAATACTCCACCTTTTTATTTTTTGTGTTAAATGTTCAATTCTATAAGAGATATCCTATGCGTTCTATGTGAGTTAAACCATTTTTGTGGCCACAAGAATTTTTTTCTCGAAAAATTAAATTTTTTCATTTTGTTTTCAGACAACAATATCAGAATATATTTAAAAAATTCTAAGGAAACACTTTGCTTATCTTAAACCGTTCTACAAAAAATACCTCTCACTAAAGTCTATACTGAAAAACATATTTAAGACGCGAATGATTCTGTGACTTGAAGTTGCATGATCTCAAATGGATTCGGACCTAAAAATTTATTTTTATTTTCGTAATATTAAAAGTTTTCATTCGTAGCGATAATAGCAAATTACAATGAAATTTGAATTTGACGCATTCGATTTTTGCGACACCTACCAGCGGTGGTCTCAACATACATGTATGGCGAAATAGCCACTCCGTTTTTTTAATACTTCGTATATATTGCAGTATGATTTTAAGTCACCGTGTGTATATTTCTAGTACAATTTTCGTACTAAAATTTTGGTACGTGTAACCGGATTTTTCAGTACGAATGGCGGGACCTCAAAAGGGACTATGTGTACCGAAATTTCGGTACAAAATCCCGCATTTTTTCGGTACGCATAATACAAAACTCATATTGTGGTTGATTCAAAGAATTAAAATATGGTGAATCATAAAATAAAGTTTCAACAAATATTTTTTGTACCACAAACAAACGAAGATTTCTAACTGTAATTATGTAATTCTTCAATCTATTAATTCAATATACGTATCAATATTTTGTAATATTACGTATTAAAGAAGTAATATTTTTCTAATATGTGACCGTCCGCGAAGAAAGGGACGTAACGCGCGGTAGCTTCATTTTACAGCAGGAGCGATTGAAGAAGCGGTTCAACACAAGAACTCGATAAGAGAGCCTCACTTTTCAGTTGAATAATAATTCGAATTTTTCAGGTATAGGAACAATATTTTTTATCATGAAAGAGCAAAGAAGAAACTAATGATGGGTGTAAAAAAAATAAAAATGGTTTTTGTCCGCATTAGGTCCCTTTCTTCGCGGACAGTCACATATGGAAAGATAGTAAATTAATAAGCAACTATATTTCTATTCTAGGAGGGGAGTTCAAAAGGTATCCTCCATTTGATTTACAGTTGTTACATTGGTCGTGTAAAGATAATTGCAGTTATGGATGTATGTGGGAAACAGTGACATACTTCACCATACATGGTCTGGATGTACCCCAATTTCATGGGAAGGTATATTAGAATCCTTAATTACAATTTCAAACCTAAAAAATATTTTTCTGCCATTAATATTTGGAGACTTTAACTCTACATTTTAGAGAACAATGTGTTTACTTTCTCCCACGACTGGTGATGTTTTAAGGGCTTGTGACACGCATAAATACCTACCTTACCGGCCTCACCGGCTGAAACTTTGGAAAATGTATGGGAAGACAATAAATTACGTTCAAGTACTTTATTGGAGGATGAATTTCGCAAAAAATTATTTTCGACTAAATGAAAACTGGGTGCATTTTTTGCAATTTTTTGAACCTAAGAACTTTTTTTATACGTGAAATATCGGCTTCAAAAGTTTCCTACAAAGAAAACCAGCTTTCTATTTTGGCTCTAGATTTTTTTATTTCTTTAATCGATGTTTTCTCGAAATTAATCACGTTTATCAAAAAAATTTCTCTTAGAAAAAAATGCTTCTCTGAGAGTAGTCCAACTTTTGTAATAAGCTTTTTGCAGTGGAATCAATATTTTAAACAAAATAAGCACAATTTTAATTTTTCTCACTCGTAATTGTTAATTTTTCATGTTAAAAATTGATTGAATCAAAAAATGATAGAATAAATTTATCTTTGTAAGTCGGTTTTCTAGCCGACCATATATTTTAACTTTCGAAAAACTTCAAATTACAACAGGACTATTGCATTAATTGAAAAATAATTAAAACGCGAATATCTCGAAACCTCCCTATTTTTCGGGGGGCCACCCTACTTTTTCGTAATCAGCACAACATTTTGCACAATATTCAGTGAAAAAATCCGACGGACCTAGAACGGCACACAGGATTACACCCAGCTCCTAGAGTATAACCTGATGTGGCCAACGAGGTGACCAATGACTGTATTTCACCACATTTCAGTGGCCAATCATACAAACATTGGCCTGCGCTAATCGCTATGTCTTCGTGGCCAATATGATTGTGTTTTTTGACATTATTGTTAATTTCTTCAAATACAAATTATCTACTACTTTCAACGCTTAACTTACTATGGTAATTTAAATCTTTATAAAATTTATTATCCATCTGTGGATTTTAGAATTTTGTTCGACGCTTATAGTGTTTTTCACAAATTGTTGAACTGGAAAAAATTATTAAATGGCCAATGATTGTACCGATTATCCTACTATGAATCTAAAAAATTCAAGAAAAAAATCAAAGGTGGTCTTTTTAAAAAAATGCGCTTTTCAGTTTTTTTTAATATACGCCATTTTCGTAATTTTTAAAATTGTTAAAGTTTCTTTAAGGAATTTGAAAGAATATAAATATATTCAGTTTGTTACCAAGATAAAACTCTTCAAAGATAATTTTCATTCCACGGACATTGTTCAGGAAATTTTCATTTATTAATTATTTCTAGAGTTATTTCACTTTCTATGCACAAAATCGAGCCCTATAGCCCTAGGGCCTACAATTTTGAACCAATTTGCCTGAAAATTTAAGGATAATTTGAATTGATGAAACTCCAGTGGCATTGTTCAGGAAATTTTTATTTATTAATTATTTCTAGAGTCTAAAATTCTATTATTTAGCAGTTCAGCTGACCCATAGCCTACAATTTTTAATCAAATCGACTAAAAATTTCAGGATAATTTGAATGTGTGAAGCTCCAGGGTTATTCTTCAGAAAATTTCAATTTATTGATTATTTTTAGAGTTAATTTTACTTTATATGCCTAAAATTATATTTTTTAACAGTTCAGTTGACCTATCGCATGCAATTTTGAACCAAATTGTCTAAAAATTTAAGGATGAATTAAACAGATGAAGCTCAATGGAAATTCTCATGGAAATTTATATTTATTAATTATTTTTAGAGTTATTTCACTTTATATGCCCAAAATTATATTTTTTAACAGTTTAGTCGACCTATAGCCTACAATTCTATATCGATTCGTCTAAAAATTTCCGGATGAATTGACTAGATAAAGCTCCAGTGCCATTTTTAGAAAAATTTGGATTCATACATTATTTCTAGAGATATTTTACTTTTTATGCAAATAATTCTGCTTTTAATAATTTAATAGCACCTGGAGTCTACATCATTCTACCAATTGGATCGAAGATTTTAATATGCTTTTGTCAGAGGAGACTCAAAGATCTTTTTCAGGAAATTTTGAGTCATCAATTATTTTTTTGAATTTTTACTTTTAACTAAAAATTTTTGATTTTTTAGTAATTTAGACGACCTTGAGCTTACACTATGAAACCGATATGTGCAAAATTTTCAATATATCTCCGTTAGATGAATATCTAGGAAACTGGAAAAACGTTTAATAGTTATATATTTTCGTTTTTTTTTTAATTACTAAAATGGCATACATTTCTTGAAAAAATAAAAAGTGATATTTCTTTGACATGGGGCAATATGGTAAATAGACCATTATGTCGCATGAGGTAATAAGAAATAAAGAATGATGAATAAATAATAAAACAATTAAATAAAGAAATGGTGTAACGTGACACATGGAGTAATGTGGCACATCGGGCCATTGTTTTTAGTTAGGATAGTATATTAAATTTGAGGTAATATTGAATACGGGGTAATAGAGCACACGGTGCAATATGTATTACAGGGTAATGTGGTACACGGGGTAATGCGGGCACAGGCTAATGTGACACATAGGGCCTGTGTCTTATAAATTATAAGAGTAAACTTACAATTTCCAGTAGTTCCTTTTTCAGGAATGGTCTCACCATTGATAAAATTATTTCCACCACCGGGACTGCATTCATAAAATGAATGCCCTTGAGTCGCACCGGAAGAGCTTCTTGCAAGTAGTAGAGATATTTTTTAATTCCTAACGGAGTAAAACGAGCAGCATAACCAAATGAAAGTCCTTTCGTGTCTACCAAAATTATGTGTCCTGTAGAGGTTCCGTGAGAAATGTTAAAAAGATCCAGAATCATGTTGTACAATCTCTGCACATCATTATAAACAAAATGCGTTGGTTCCAGATCAAGAAGCTTTAGAAAAAAAACTCTGTATCCTTCCTTCGTAGTCCCTTCCATAGGAGCATAGATCCTTAAAAGATTTCAATTTTTCCTTTTTTGTTTTTTAAATCTTCGAGAACATTAGGGATCAATCTCGAGTAAAAAGGAAAGTCCCATTGAGATCTCATTGGGATCACGGATAAGGTCCCGATGAAGTACTAGGCATGAGACATATGTGACCGTCCACGAAGAAAGGGACCTAATGCGTCAAAGCTGAATTTTACAGGACGGGCCATCGTAGCAGATCCCGCAAGCCAGCAATTGAGTAGTGGTGATGCGCCTACGAAAAGCACTCCCTCCACTTGCCACTACATTCTTAGACACGAGCCAGTGGAGCGCACGGACACGTCACGTACAGTTGTGTGGTAAGTGGTGGGGCTGACTTTCGTAGGCCTCTAGTTCGGTCTCCGCGTACGCTTATCATGTCTATGTTTGTAGCTTAATAACAAGAAAAGTAATTAACTTACAAAATTTCTGATTATTGGAAATGAAAGAGTAACTCAGAAACTATATTTCAGTCAAACCACATTCTACAGAGTTTATTTATGAGCCAACTCTACATTCAGACCTAACCAAAATAGATACTGTGGTTAAGCATAATAACAGGAAGATTGAAAAATGGAATGAATGCTTATAGTATCATCAGAAGAAGACGTTACCTACCTACAAAAAAATGCAGAATTTGTATGTGAGATCAAGAGGAAATTTGAGGGATTCAGTAATCACAAGACTTTCCGCGAAAATCATTGTACCCTTACTCGTTAATCTTATATTTTATAAGGTTGAACAAGAATCCTGGAAATAATTAACTATTATTTTCTCTCTCAAATCCCAATAGTAATATTAGGATGTGTCGTGTGTATTAGCAAGAAGCGATCTAGGAATTACGGTATTACTGACGTCAAAGGAATTACTCAAAATTTCGAAGAATTCTGACCTTGGACAACACAGATGTACAAATTCAAATCAGATCCTTTGCAATGAAATCATATAGCCGGCTTCTGAAAAAGCAAACAAGATATCGAAAGTTTCGTAGATGCCTCTGCCCAAGGTACAGCTACGCGTGCAAACGTTTCAATCCATTTAAAGTAATTAGTGATTGTGAGTGAAACCCATACAAATAAAAAAGAAAGAAAATGTGAAAAGTCCAAAATACATAGAAGCAGCTGCGATTGAATATAATTAACATCACTATTTAATATAATGAATGAGGCTCTTGTGTGAATGAAGAGTTTAAAAGTCACTGCTAAGACTGTTTACGTATATACAAGAAGCGTCTTAGCTAACGATAATTTAGGTTGTGACACGTTTCGAGAAGTTATCTCACAAATTTCTTACCTTCTTACACCACTCAGAAATTTTACTGTAAAAAAACAATTAATCTAATTGGGATGGGAAAGGACTCTTTATTTTCACCCCTTTATCAAGAAAAATAACAAAACTTGCTATGGTGGGTTTGTTAAGCACCGTCCTGGTAAGTGCATTTTCTTATTTTCTAGCGTGATTTCTATGCGGGTAACCGATTTATTCAGACAGCTGATCTGATCTATAATAATTAACCCTGAATAATAATATTTGAATTATCTTCGCCTGATTAACAATTTCTTACTGTTACGAAATATTCTTAACATTGGCAATTAAGGATAATTGACAAATATAAAATACTAAAATAAATAAACTAAATTAGAAACAATTAGGTATTAGTAGTCGATCAATATAAAATTATTATTCAAAAATATTAAATGAAAGGAATCAAAGGTGTCTTTGAGTCAGGTTATGACAGTCAGCATTTTTGGAAGTCAGTGATTCCTAATATAGCTTCCTTCCGCGGTTCCTTTCCAAATTGTCACATGGAAATAAACATCCAATCAAAATTAGTAAAATGCTTGGGAGAATGCTCTACCTCACCCACGCATTCGTACATTCGAGTCGGCCACACTCAAAATTCTGATCACAGTACTTTACTACTTCGGGCACCGACATTAATTTTTGGAACGTAATTACCTTTAACAATATCATCTTTGCAAGTGAGATCTTATCATCCACAAGACACCGTTCAGAAAAAATTGCAAAAGTCAGCTGCTGCTCCACCCAAAACAAAACACGTTGAACATCTGCACCGAGAAGAAGTATAACTGAATCCGGAAAGAAAAACGGTTTCTCATACCCGTCTGCACTCGACGTTGAACTGAGCTGGGCCGCGACTTCATTGATAATTATATTTAGACATTGGTCAGGAGCGACGTTTTCAAATGGTAATCCGACTGTTCCTCTTATCTTTTATTAGGTATCAATAGAGGTTGCCCTTTAAACTGCAGCAACATACATGCGTTTCTACGAAATGCAGGCGAAGCGATACGGGATCAAATAATGGCATAATCGGACATAATTTGACAAATTTAATTGACTCACACAGACAGATTTATGAACGAACGTATGACACTTTTGGATCTTTAGTGACAAAGCGCGAATTCGAGTAACATAACCTTGTATTCAGATGTAGTTATTCAAATTCGAAATCAGAAGAGATTTTTTTTCACCGTCAATAATGTTTAGATTCTGCAAATCAGCCTACTGAACCTAAAAAAGAAATGGCAAATCGGTCCCGGTGCACTTGTCAACCAAGTGCAACGGTCCAGCGAAATGTGCAAACCTGACAGGTTACATCCTTCTCCAAAAGCAAAGACTTTTGCCCACTCCTTCCTACCCCCTGACGAATAAAGTGTTACAGTAGCTATAAGTTAGGGTAAGTAGAATATATGATAGTCAAAACTAGAGTCACTGCGTCAGTTATTCAAAAGCAAAGACTTTTTATTATTAAGACTCAAAGGTAACAGGGTAGCCGCAATAGGAAACATCTTGAATTAATAAGATGATAATCACGATCCCACAAAATTGCACAAATTGATAAAATTATTTTCACAGCTGCAACCGCCGATGCATTAAAGTAACTAGAGCTCCTTCACAGGTTTTCAATATCGAAAATCATAATCTCTTACGTAAAAGTTCGTTATATGCATTGACATAAAATTGTCAAGAATAGCAATTCCAATGAGAATTCGAAGAAAAAAATACAATGATGTTTCAATGTTTTAATCTGATTCAAAACCAACTTTAGGCTACAAGGTTTATCATGTGACATTTTTCAAATTTTGCATCGAATTAATTATACAGTCTGCAGTGAATCGCAATTTGAAACAATTTTCAAAAAAAATGTATGGCAAGACTGAGAGACATCTGCCTACATGGCTTGGGAATAAGCCGAATATATTTCAGTTTTCCAAGTATATCATGAAAATTAGACCTGCCTGGAGGAGAACTGCAGCTGGCATAAAGAGAAGGCTACTAAGGAGAAGTCTGGGTACGTGCATTTCGTCTGGTACAAGAAGAAGAACCAGAATAGCACTTGCCATTGGAATTCCATGCGAACTATAGTGAATCGTAATTTGCAAAAGCTTTCATAAAACTGTTTGGAAAGATTGGGTGACTTTTGCCTACTGGACAACAGCGTATTTCATCTGCAGTCAAATTATGAACTGCGCCACTTATTATATTAATTTTTATTCGCGAATTATTTTCATCTATCCTATATATTCCATGAAGAGTCCCACTATAGTCCAATATTGCAAAAGCGTCACCACTGGATGTTGATAATACAATATATTCTTGGTTTGTCCCAAGCACATAGTTCGTATGATCTATTCGCATTTGAAGACATGACATGACATGACATGACATGACATGACATGACATGACATGACATGACATGACATGACATGACATGACATGATATGATATGATATGATATGATATGATATGATATGATATGATATGATATGATATGATATAATATAATATATTTAATATTTATTCAATATTTATATTTCAGTGCAATTAGAGCTATTATTTTTTTGATTTGCTCAACATTGAGTCCCCTTTACTTAATTTACTGGCAACTTTCACTAGCCATGTATAGGAAATTATTCATTTCACAAAAACTAGAATTTTGCATCAAAACAAAAAAACCATTATCCGAAAATCAACTTCTGGTGGCCATAACTTCGAAAATGATTCAAACGAGTCGGTATTTAGATTTTTAGAATAATATAAAGTATTTATTCATGAAAAGTTCCTAGGGCTGGATAGCCCTATAAGGAACAGGTGATACATATTGCAATTGAAATGTGACAGTGATCAATTTAACGATTGAAATTAAAAATAGGTATTTAACAAGAGTAAAGAAGTAAACTGTAATACACATAATTACATGTGGTCTATTACCAGTAATGCTGTAAATCTACATACGCAAATATACATACTTCAAAGTAAATACATTCATGTGCAGTCTGCACGCTCATATATGTTTTTAACTCAAGGATTTAAGCGTTACCAATGTGTAATATCGAAAGTAGGATTTTAAGTTTCAAATGCAATTAACCAAAAAGGAGTTTTTTAAAGTTAAATTGTGAGGGTGCATTTCTAATTGTTATAAGTAATTCGTTCGAAAGATGAGCACCACGAATAATGAAGGACCTTTGCATTTTACACGTGCGATGTGGCCTAATTTTGAATACTGTTTTCCTTTCACGGAGTTTGGAAAGTGTCGGTTGATCTTTGCCAATAAAATGGAAGAGGTTAAAAAGATAGTGCGGAGCTTCATTACTAAATAGGCTATAAAGCATGTTGCCCATAAAAAATTTTCTTCTTTTGGCGACGTTAAGAAGACCTGTTCTTTCTCTATACTGAGTAATATTTACACTTTTAGGGATTTTATAGATGAACTGAATGAAAGCATTAAGCGTACGCTTAAGCTTGGCATTCAGTTCATCAGTAACATCGTCATATACCACACAGCCGTAGTCAAAGAAAGGGAGGATGAGGCTTTAGTTAAGAGGATACCCTTTGGAGTAGGAAGTGATTCTTTATTCCTGTTAAGCTGTTGGAGGACTCTAAGGGTCTTCCTCGAAATATCCGCAACTTGTTCATTCATAGTACGTCTATACAAGGATGCATTGTTTGATGTTATATTTTTTATAAAGACATATCCTGGTAAGAAGGCTTGCATTCAAAGGTATTACAAATTTCAATAATATGAATGCCGTTTCTGTTCGCTTTTGAATCCCCAATTATGCAGCGAAAATATTTAGATCCCAATTCCTTTCAAAGCCGATTGGAGCTCAAAAAAGTAACTCGTTTAATTCAATAGAAAGCGCTTCAAAAGCAGAAAATTTTCCAAATCTAGTAGGATTGTGCATAACAATACATCAATTTATAACAAGAATCGCACTGTATTCAAATGACATAAATTTAAAAAATACAAAATCATGTTAAACGAATTTAAAAAATTAGTTTTCACTACAGCTATGTACCTGTGTAGCAATCAATCATTCATGACAGCGTAAGATGACTGATACTGTGTTTTTAAATGCTTTCAACTTCATTATTAATCGAGAAATAGCAAATAAGAAGAGCGAAATGTTCTATTGAAAATAAGTGAATACAAAATTACCAGAACTCTCAACTGGAATTGAACAGATTAAACCATTTTTAAGAATCTTTTTTTCAATTTTCTCGTCATCATCTAATAAAACTAACGCAGCCTATTAAAATTAAATTTATTAATATTTTAACAATTTTTGTTTCTCAACCGGCTCTAATCCTCTAACAATGGGAAGGTCGCGCGAAGCAAGAAACCGCCCGCACGGCAGACAGTCAAGTCACCCTGAGTCACCCCCTGGGTTCCAGTATTGTGAAAAAATTGTAGGGTGGTGGTCTCACCGCAGACTCATAGAAGGAAGATACGTTAGCCCAAAAAGTGTGTTACCGTTTTTCAGGCGCAGAAAACACAACTTATTTTCAGTTGAAAAAAAAAACAACAAACCCATTTTCCGGAAAAAGCGCTCAAGTCATGCACATACATACTCAAATTATGTGGTAAAAATATTACATCAAACAATTCATCCTCATTGTAGACGTATTTTGTATTATTATAAACACCGGCTCGTTTAAAGCTCCTGAGAACATTCGATTTTTTTTTTTTTTTTCAAAACTAATTTTATACACTTTAATAGTTCAATTATTATATAGGTTCTTGAGACTTGAAAACCAACTAATTTTTATTTTATTCAAACGTTTCATTACGATTAATTGAAAATAGATGATATTTGCTAATTGTTTAACCAAATTCACAGTTTGGATATTTTTCGATGAAAAGGTTAAATTTTTTCACAGAATAAACTAATCATGTCTTTCCGATGACTCTATGCTGTGATACTTCAAAAAATTTTAAGAATTGTTAATTATTTAAACAACTTTCATAAACATATTTAGAGTTTGGCAATTTTTAAACGAATAGGCTCAGTTTTTTTTACGAAATCAACTAAAGATGTTTTTCCAATGCCTTTTTGTATGATAATTTTGAAATTTACGATAATTATTAATTATTTGAACAATTTTCATCAACAAATTTAGACATTGGCTATTTTTCAACGAATAGGCCACGTTTTTTTTACGGAATCAACTAAGAGTTTTTGCCGATGACTCTTCGCTATGATACTTTGAAAGTTTATAAAAATTATTAATTATTTAAATAACTTTCATATCTCAATTTTTTACGGAATCTATTAAGAATTTCATTTTTCGATGACTTTTCGCTATGATACTTTCCAAATTGATAACAGTTGTTGATTACTTAAACAACATTCATATAAAAACGCAGGGTTTAGATATTCTTCAATGAATACGCTCGATTTTTGTTTGCGGATTCGACTAATAATGTCTTTCGGATGACACAGTTATCAACAGAGTATATTGTAAGGAAAATTTAGAACTACCCGACCGGCACCAGATTCTCTGATCGAATCAGAAAATCCTAACGATCCTGTACAAGAGCCTCCCAAGAAGAAGCGTTGCTTTATATATATATATATATATTGATATATTCTCTTCCACGCAGGCCTCCTCATGTAGGTTGTCTTCGAAGGGCCAATAAACTGGTCCTCTGTAGGCCCTCTGTGGGGCCATTAAAAATATAGTAATTAATAGATTTTTATCTGTGATAGTAATAAATGACTTAATAACATTGGGATAACTACATCGAAACAGTTGTTAAAAATAAAATAAAAACATCTTTAACTTTCCTCAATGATACTATTAATTATCAAGGAAATTATTAAACGTATACATAATTTTAAATATTTCATAACTGATATAATATCGCAGAATATTCACACGCACAGATAACTGAATCCTGACTGACACATTACAAATCACGCATGCTAGCAACTTTACTAATATAACAATAAATATTTGTTTTGAAATTTTTGTCAACATTTTTTCTGTACTCTGTGAAATTTGGATTCAATGTATAAAAGTGTATGGAAAAAATTTTGACTTATGATGGTTGATTGTAATGAAAAAATCACATTAACAATTTCTAACATTATGGATTTTCGGTTTTTAAGGTATATTTCTGCCTTAAAGATGGTCGATTTTATCAACAAGGATTTACAAATATTTCGTCAGAAATTATTTTCCACATTCATAAATTATATAATAATAATTTTCAAATTTACAAAACATGAACAAATGCACTGTGAGACAGGAAGAAAATAATTTTTTCGTTCAGTTGTCTTCAAATTATATTGCCTCTAATCTTCACTGATATACTTTTGTCATCCAATATTATTTTTCAATGTTATAAATCAATTATATAAACAAATCCGCTGTGAGAACATTTATAGACAGAAAAAATCGCTTTCTCATTCACTTGTCTTCAAATGATATCGACTGTGATGTTTACTAATAAATTTTTGTAATCCGTTATTATTTTTCATTTTATAAACAAATCATATAAACAAGTGCACTGTTGGAACATTTATAGACAAAAAATACATTTTTTTCCTTCAGTTATGTTTAAGTGAAGGAACTAGTAAAATATTTTAAAGATAATTCTAAGAAAAAACGGTCTCCTTCTGTTTATAATTATGCTCACTGTGTATTTGTTTCTACATTCTGTTTATAAAATCAACCAATCACATTGGTTGACAAAAATTCATCAATAAAAATTATTATCGATACAATTTGAAAACAATTGGAAGAAAAAACGATCTCTATCTGTCTATAAATTTACTTACTGTGCATTTGTTCATATAATTAGTTTATAGAATTAACTAATAATATTGGATGACAAACTTTCATGATTAAAGTTTGTCTTTTCTTGAAATACAGAAGCTTCAATACAGAAATACAATTTTAAAGCAAATGCATAATTTGGACAATTTGTCAATAAAAGTTCTTTATAAAAATTAACCGATTTTTTATTTCAAAAGAAAGTTTGACATAAAAATAAACGGCAAAAGTAATTCCACCGATGCGTACAGAATACAAGAATCGGATCCGGTATTTGTCTGACTACCGCACAGGTAAATTTACTGAAGTATTTACCATTTTTTTAATGGGGATAATAATTATCTTTTTAAAATGAATTAAAATTTATAATGTCTTCTAAACAGCAAAAAAAAGGAGTTTTGGAAAAAAAATTCACTCCCATAATTTATTTGGCGGGAAAAGTCTTTCTAAAAACAAACAATTTTAAATCAAACAGATTTCTAGCGAAATGAACTATTTCTAACCAAACAAAATGGATTGAAATAAAATAAATTTAACAAATTCTTCGAATCAAAAAATTATTGAATTAACTAATAGGCCATTCCTTTTTTTTGCATTGAACAAGAGGTTTCTCGAAAATTATGATGTGAAATATTTCAACAGAAAACAAAAAATAAAACTGCAAAATTCTTTTTATAAATCTGCCCCCCGCGTGGGTATATTCTTATCGCACGCCGCGCGCGCCTCGATAGTTTGAGCGCGCCTGGAGCGCGCGTCTATTGTGTATCGCACTTCGCGCTCGATAATGTTTTTACCTCGCGCTACGCGCTCGTTCTTTGTAAATCCTCCACATTTGTGCACATAACTTTGAAAATTAAAGGTCAATTATCGACAACTGTATTGTGGTGATTGTGAATTCTCTTTTGTAAAAGCTCCTTTGGCTTTAATGAACACATTCTCATCACGCTATTCTATCAAATGAATATTATATTTATTTATGTACCTCGGTCTGGGACTGCTTATTTAAATATTGTAAAATAATGTACAAATTTCATTTTTCATACTTACTCTAAAATTTATTCCTTATTTTGCACTAATTGTTATTCTCAGCTGCCCTGAAAAATGTATCATTTAAAATTTATATTATTACAAATCATAATATACATTGATATTGAAACAGATGTGTTTTCATTGTCTTGTTTTTATAATTAAGAAAAAGTGCGCATCCTATAAAAAAGAAATAATTTGGTTAATTAACATTTTTTGCACTTTGTGTCGTTTTTCCAAAAACTTAATTTGTTTATTTTCCAGCTCATCTTTTACGATTAAAACAAAATATACACATCTTATAAAAAAATAATTATTAACAAATTTGTAGATCTGTTTGAGCGAACAACTTTTGTTTAATAATTTTTTCGTACCTTGTGTTGTTTTTATAAAAATTCGATTTCTTTTTTGTTGAGTTATTTTTTTACGATTGAAACAAAAACTACGGGTTCTATAAACAAATAATGCATAACAAATTTGTAGCTCTTTTTGGGTGAACAACTTTTGTCTATTTATTTTTTCGTACCTTGTGTCATTTTTCCAAAAATTTAATTGTTTATTTTCAATTTTTTTTTTATGAATGAAATAAAAACTACGCATCCTATCCAAAAGTGATTATCAACAAATTTGCAGATCTTATTCAGGTACATAATTCTAATTTGTTTATTTTTTGTCGTATCTGGCATAGTTTGACCGCAAAATAGAATTTGTTATTTGTAATTATTTTTTGTTCAATCAAAATTTGAATTTTTGATTTTTCAAGAAAATTCAACAAGTTGTTATAATTATGATAAATTTAAATTTAAAATTTAAAGTTTTTTTCGGGTTTCAATAGTGTGCAAAACTACGAATCTTATCGACGTTTCGTGAACATTGCAGTTCATTTCTTCAGGGCTGACCTGAAACTGAAGTTTCAGGTTATGTTGTTCTTACATATATTCTCTACGATGCCTGTGATTGGTAATAGGTCAATTCTTTCGAAAGTCATCGTGCTCACAGACAGACATACATACATACATACATACATACATACATACAGACAGACAGACAGAGACACACATTCGTAAAAACCTGTTTTTTGGGTTCAGGTGTTCTCAAAACGTGGACATTTGACAAAACCCGGGGGGGTCAAATTTTACACAAACCTAACACCTTCTCTGGATCAGAATGTAAAAAGGACGACAGAAGACGAGCTTTTATTTGAGTTTCTGCTTTTTACTGAAACCCCCAGGCTATAAATAGTAGGTTAGTTAAGTGTACAATTTTTCCTAGCCTATCTAATTAAATTTTTTTTTTTAATTTTTTAAAGATTTTTTGATTTTTTGTGCAAGTAAATGTTTTTTATAATCATTTTAGGTTTGACATCTTCAGTCTTTTGTCTCGTGTCGTTGGCCTCAATATTCGAATTGGCAGTTTGTCGTAAATCTTAATATGTCTCAAACAATGGCGGTTTCTTCAGTGTTGAAAAGTTATTCAGAAATTTTTAATTCACTTCAATTGGATATTTTTTTACAGGGTAAAATTTATGATAACGCAACTGGTGCAAACAGTTGATTTGCATAACTCTTCTAATTTTTAAATTTTCTCATTGCAGAATTTGAAAAATCAAGTTATGACGACAAATGTGTGGGTCGAACAGGTAAGATAAATTTTTAACATTCTTTTATGTTATTTTTATGTTTTTCTATGTTAGACTAAGTGTCAAGAAGCGGACAAGGGTTGGACAACAAGACCGAGCAGATTGCGGTCTGTGTTTTTAAAAGAGACCAAAATCTGATCTGGGCGCTTTCAACCATTAATTTAGCAACGTGGACATTTCCAGAAGCCTACACCACATTCTACTAAATGCTAAATGATATATCATATCATATATTATAGGTACATCATACATCATACATCGTACATCGTACATCGTACATCGTACATCTTACATCATATGTCATGCTATGTAATGTCATGTCATCTCTTCTAGAAATAATATTGAAAACAATTCAGAACGATAGAAAGAAATTTGAATTATTTCTAATCGTATTTCTTAATCGTGTGTGCACGATTGGAAACGATTGAGTGTTGCAAAGCTTCAATCGTTCTCAATCGTTCCCAATCAGGCCAATCGGTAGTAGGATTTTGAAGTTATGAAGTGGCAATTTGATGGCAGCACTTTCATCTCGCGGGAATTACTTGAAAAAGTTTATTTACTTTTTTCGAAGCAACACGCTTTAAGCAATATGTTCATTAAAAAATTAAATACATTTTTTTTATTAATTTCCACGAGTTGAGAGTGCTAGGCCGTATTAGGTACGAAAATGAATTTTCTTAATTTTCAATTTTTAATAAATTTTAGGCTGAACAATTCCTTCAACCCTAGAAAGTATTTGCTATTTATAGAGGAATAACCCCTCAAATTGATGAAACAAAAATAAATTTGTTGTAACATAATGTGCACAGGATTTCTTCTACCATATAAAAAGAATATTTTCCAAAAGTAATAAATTACAAATATTAGAATCGGGTAGTGACAGAAAAAAGTCTTGAATCTCAAAATACCCAAAAAATGCCAATTTTTTATAGTTTAAACATTTCTATAGTAATTTAAAATGTATGATTAGCTATCATTTACCTGAAAAATATTTTAGCTAGTTAATTCAGCTCGATTTCGGTGCGATTCTGCATTTTTAAAAGTTTTGCTTATCAAATGTCCTAACCAATTCCATTGAATTTTTAATTACTAAAAGTAAGACTTGATAAAATATTACAGACAAAAATACATTTTAAAGTTCTATAGGAATATTTAAACTATAAAAAATGTGTATTTTATGTGTATGTCGAAATTGACGATTTTTTTCTGTCTGGAATCGTATTCGGAAATTATTTTCTTCTCTCCCCGTCGACTTCTGAATTTCTAAAACCATCGGCCAGAATTGCCGCCCCAATTGAAAACAATTAGGAACATTAAAAATAGAATCATAACCTCTATACACAATAGAAAATAATTGAAATCGATTAGCAAATGGTGCACCGATTAGAAACGATTGAAAACGATTGAAATTTTGACAACTGTGAATCGTTCTGAATCGTGTTTAATTGATTATTTCTAGAAGGGATGTCATGTCATGTCGTTTCGTGTCATACAGCACCGTACCGTACCATAACATACCATATCATACCATATATTATATTCAGGGGTTGGCGGAACAGGTCCGGGCCTTGTGTTTAAATTGAAATATTGGAAGAGGGCGGAGGAGGAATGGGGTAGGGAATTAAAAAAAAACTCTAATTTTAATTTTACATTAAACTTACTATATATTTTTTTGATTCATATACAAAACTATTTATTTAAACGCTTTGATACGTAATTTGCATGCGCGAGTGCAATAAAACTAAGGCTACAACCATATAACTATATCGCTGTAGCGCATGATAGATTCAGTAGAATGTACCGTTAAGAGACTCATGTGACTTAAGGATTCAGAGCGACCCAAGTTTGGCCGCCTTGTGCATTCGTCCCGCAAGGGACTCAGCTTGTTGTTGGCATGTCTGTATGATCTAAGCGTTACTTAGCAGTAACGGATTTGGACCGTCTAGAGCATCGATAAACAGAGTTATAATTTTAACCGAATATTCTGAGTACCTTTAATGCGTGATAGGGACAAATGTCAAAAATAAATAGTTCCAATTCATGGGGCACTTTTCGTTCTCGTTTATCCACTCTATTTCCCTAGGAGCATTTGGTAGAGAATTATAGTGGACAGCACCGTATGAGCTACAAGGATGATGATAAAGTACTCTTAGTCAGCGGCGTAGCCAGGATTTTTTTTTGGGGGGGGGGCTGACCTTAGCGCAGAAGGGCAAAAAAGGATATCCGAAAAATAATATGACATAATATTAAAGTTACAAACATAATTTTCTAAGCAATTGTTATTGTTTTTAATAATATTCTCTTTGAATAATGTTAGAAAGTTGCTGTTTTTTATAAAATTTTAAACTTTTTGTCTACTTTTAATTTACAGTATGGTAATAATTGATGAAATTCAAGGAGCATAATTGTTTAAACAAATTATTATTGTTTATAATTTCTTCTACTATCAGCGGAGTAGCCAGGAATTTTTTCGGGTGGGGGGGGGGGGGCGGCTATAGGAAAGAAGGACAACGAAAGATATCCGAAGAGATCGATACATTTTCAGTATGGTTGTTAAGGATAAAAAAGATGATAAGATCTTCCTAAACCATGTGTCTAGCGCTATTTTAGCACTAAAGAATGCCATGGAAAATTTGGACACTAAAGTAATCAAAATTTCTGAAAAGGGCCACAATTTAAATTTTATAACTTGGCTCTCAATTGAGCAAATATTAAAGCAGCATTTTAAAAATTCTGTTCTTCACGTGTTTATTTGTTCTGGTGAAATTATTATCCCTCCTATTCATCAACAAGATGAAATAATAAAATAATTTCATGAATCGGTGGTAGGTGGTCATAAGGGAATTAGTAAGACTTATTGGCGTATTAGGGAAAAATACTTTTGGAAGTATATGAAATCTGATGTGGAGAGAATATTAGGTACTTGTAAAAACGGTATGCGAAATAAAGTACTCAGAAAAGGTACGCGAATGCCAATGGTAATAACCGATTCACCAAGGGAACCATTTAAGAAGATTCAGATTGATCTCGTCGGGCCACTTCCAGTAACGCCCCGAGGAAACGAGTACATTTTAACGATTCAATGTGTGTTTTCTAAATATTCCAATGCAATCCCTTTAAAAATGACTGATTCTGAGACTATCGCCCAAGCAATAGCTGAGAATTTTATCTCGAGGTATGGCTGTCCTCGAATAATTTAGTCTGATCAGGGGACAAATTTAACAAGCAAAGTAATTCAAAGTTCTTGTAAAATATTTAAAATTAAGAAAATTCAATCAATAGCTTACCATCCGCAGAGTTTAGGATCTTTAGAGCGTAGTCATCACACTCTGATCGAATATCTGCGCCATTTCGAAGGTCCTCATAACTGGGACGAATGGCTCCAATTCGCCGTCTTCTCTTATAACACCGCTGTTGTGAAAGTACGGGTTTTGTTTCGTATACTTTGGTATTTTGTAGGGAAGCCGTGTTTCCCAAAAGTTTTAATGAAATACCTCCTGAAAGAACGTATGTTGATCATCTGCGCGAACTTTTCCTTAAACTAGATAATATCCAATCTAGGGCTAATGAGAGACTTCAAAATTCTAAGGAAAGATCAAAAAGACATTATGATTTGAAAGCGAATCCTAAACATTTTAAGATGGGAGCTCTTGTCCATTTAAAAAAGGAAAATAGACATGATAAGAAATTCGATCCATTATTTGATGGTCCATTTATGATAGAAAATTTATTATAAACCCCGAATGCTCAAATTAGAATAGGACCCAATAAGTCGAAAATTGTCCACTTGGATAAATGAAAATTAGCGGCACACCTGTAGATGAGTAATTTCGGGGTCATCTTAGAGGTATTGGAATAAGAGAAAATATTAATTTTCTTTATTCTAAAAGGGGGAGGTGAATGGAATCAAATGGTGAAGTGATTGCACAGAGCGATGATGGGATTGTTCACCTTGGGTTGGATCTTGCTTGAAACATTTAAATTTCTAGAATTGTTGGAAATTTTTGAAAGTTAAGTGATTAACATGGTATAATATGCATGAGTGAATGGATAAATAAATATTGTTATAGGAAAGGCTGCAACCTGCCCTCAGGTTTTTGTGGGTTTCCTGTGGGTTCATACCGCATAAGCCGGGGTTGTAAAACGGCGTGAGGCCCATGCACCAAAAGAAATATAAAATTTGCCATTCGCGATCGTCAAGCCATATGTGAAAGAATTGAAGTAGTATTTATAATAGGGATTAATATAGGATAAAATATACGTATTAATGTAGTTGTTATGTGTATGGGATTAATTTTGCAGGAGTTTCTTTGCAATTTGGAATGAATCATTTACGTTTTTGAAAAATCAAATGTAAAATATAGATATCTTATTATAATTAACATACATAATTTGACAGAGAGAAGATTTATATTCGGTGATTTTCTGAAATTAATTCATTCTACATAAGTAAATACTTGAATTTAAATATTTAACGTAAATATCATTCTATTATAATTATAATTGAGATTTATATTTTTAAGTTAGTATATATTAAAATGGTTGTGACTTTTGGTCTGATTTTTCTTATTTTATTAAATAAATTTTTAATTATTTTATTAAAGTCAGATCAATAATTTAAGTATCAATAATTTTATTTTATAGTAAATAACTATTATCTGGTAAAAATCTAAAGTTGTGTGAAGTAATTTTAGTTATTGAACTCTTATAAGTAAGGAAAGTTTATGAGATTTAACTATTTTCTATATAAAAATTTTCGTGAATTTGTTAAAATATTAAGATAAATGATTGATTGATTTGGGAAATTATTAATTAAATATACTTAAATTGCCTGAATTGTGGAGGCAATATTGGGATCTCATCTCCTGATATGTGTTTGGATTTTCACCTTGTTACTATAGATTAAATCAGTAATAATTAATCAGTTTTATCTTGGCTCTATTGTAATAATGTGAAAGGATATACTGGTTTAACGAATACAATTGAAAAAAGCTCTTTTATTATTGTTTGAAGTTAATATTTTGTGAATAAAATATATCTAAATTGATTAACATGACTACTTCACCTTGCAGTCATTTCGCAGCATATTTATGGGGAGTAATTATTAATTGTTATGCCAAATTAAATTTTGAAATTGACTATAATAAATTCTAGTTGTGAAGTAACTTTGCAACCATGTCATAGGTTGATGTTGCATCGGATTTTGATTGATTTGATAAGTAAATATTATGAATAGGGAACTTATCCCAAAGTTAAATTGGTCAATGATTTTCTTGGCTTAAAATCTTGCGTTCGGTGTAATTAGTAGTGCTAATCCCATTGAAACTTCATCACTGTCGTTTCATTATTCCATCTCTTTAAATTATTTCAAATTTAAGAGGAATGATCGCACTTTTATTTCAATTTTGCACTGGAGCCTTGGCAAATTGTAGTGGGAATGGAATCTTTTAATCTCGTATTTTTTCCTTGGGAATATTTTATTACCGGTCCTGGAAATCTTCAATTATTCTGAAAAATAAAATAAGTAATTTTACACAGAGTTATAAGCTCTTGGGAAATCGAGATTGGGAAGTAAATCTAATAAATAGTACTTATCTGAAAAGTAGAAAAAGTGACAGGTGGAGGTTAGGTTGTCACTTACGGCTGAAGAATTCTGCTTTTATGATGAACGAATTAGCTTAGGAAGGGAGAAAAATAGAAGAATAACTAGATAAGTGAATTTCAATATATATATATATATATATATAATATTGAAAACGTTTTTTTAAAGGTCATATATGTACGTACAAGCTCAAAAAATGATCATAAACTAACAAAATTTTAATGTTGAAAAAAATAAGTCAAAATCCCATCCCAGGAATCCGCTCTCTAAGACTAAGACAGCTTTTTTTTCAAACAACAAGAATCCTTTTCTTGAATACTTGATGTAGATCGTGATTTCATTCTCATCATATTCACTGAACACATTAGTACCTTGATAACACGTTATATATGTAAAATATGTTTCAAAACGTTAAGTCAGACCAATTATAAAATCAGCTACAAGAAAAGTAAAGAGAAATTTATATAACTCATAAAATTGCGAATATTATTCACCCGAAAACAGAAATTAATTTACTTAAAGCGAAATCCATGAAAAACTTGAATATGAACAAAATTCTAGAAGCACGTGTGATAGAAATACTATAAAATTGCATCAAGCAAACTTCGCGAAACAAATTATATAAGCAGTTTTTAGAAAATCTTACCTAATTCACTTAAACGATACTTACAAATCAAAATAAATTAGCCAATTTGGTAGACCTTTCTAGCAAATTATAGATCTTCAGAACTCGTATATTTCTCTATGACCAGTTTATAATTGACACTCTATCAAGTCTTATTAACATTGGGTTTGTATTTCATCCTATGTTCTGAAATATGGGAAGTTTTTTTTACTTTTTAAGTTGATATACATATATCAAGACAAGAATATCACAGTCAAGAAGAATGGAAAGAAAGAGAGGACCTTTTAAGGGATTCTTGAGTGTTGTGTCAAAAATTGTCTGTTAAGAAAATCATCCTAATTATTAGTACTCTCGAGGGTGCACGATGAGGCTGTCATTACGCAACGGGAAGAGTTGTGTTTGCTTTTGTTGAAGTCATCACTCTTAGCATCCAGAGAATCTTTTTGTGTCAGCTCCTTTGATGTTCAGTGCGCTCCTGGCTAAAGTTAAAAGAACAAATGGCATTACATGTTTCAAATAAACTTACATGACCTACTTTTGCATAGTCTTTTCGACTCAGAAAAAATATAATCCTTTGTTTCTTCTTGCAGAATTAGGTTTACAATTTGAATGTTTACCTAATGGTGAGCCTATTCCTGGCGTTCCTCGTATCGAAGTATCTTCTTCTTCTGACCGACGACATTCTCCTACGCCTCTTCCTTTTCGTGACAGGTTCAGGTCTCCTGCTGCCAAGCGCACAGGTCCACCCAACACAGTTACCTTATCTGACGGAAGTGAACATGATCTCAACCAACTTCAATTAATTCGGGTTACTTCCAATGAATATCCACACCGGCAATACGTGCTTCGAAGATACATATTTCCGGAGGGTAAATTCATTCGATTACTCGCAGGAGGGGGGGTCTTTAGACCCGTTCCATCAGGAGAACATATTGTATTGTCATCAATCGATGGTGACGCAGTTGCTATATTGGAGCGTAGTGATATTCTTGCTGGAATATATAAATGTTACAATCGCCATACACGTCGGACAAAAATAAACATGGAAAGCGGTGCGACAGTCCCATTGACCAAATATGAGGTTAAAGAAATTCCAGTAGGCCAATTACGTCCATTCTTCTTAAATTTCAGAGTAGAGCGTATAGAACAAAGTGATGTATGAGTTACTTTTAAAAAAGAGCGATAATTGCTGAAAAATAACATGAGTCTGTTTCGCGATATTTCATGAATCTCGATGAAAAATACTGTTTGGTTTTAATAGCAACAAATAAAGAAAATATGACTGTTGACCATGCCTACATTTTGCAAGTCAATATCCAACTGCTTTTGAAGTATAAAAAATTTCCGTGAAGTTGAGAAAAATAAAAGTCGATTATCTGTCTATTTTTTGAATGAAGCCTTACTTTGAAAATCAAAGAATTTTAAAAATGGTGGTTTCCAGAATAATTCTAACAATGAAAAATTATCTCGGCTTTAAATAGATGGAAACCAATCAATGTTAGAAAGAAAGAGCTTAGTACACTGATAAAGTTCGGGCCAGTAATAGGAGGATAAAATTATATGTATTCTTAAAAAAGAAGTTGAAACAATGTAGACTTCAATTAGGTTGTGAAGATGTGAGTTGTGAAGGAATAGCATTGCAAAAAAGGGGCAATGGTTGTCCATTAACCGAGACGCCACCGACGGAAAAGATTTGAAAAAAGAAGGTTCTGCTTTTGTACAGTTTACTACATGTAGGTTAGAGTCAGATCGTCGTCTGTCATATTTTCGCCTATACCGTTGATTCACATAGCACGCTTTTTAGAACGATCAATCGATGAGCGCCCACGATTTGAACTTGACTAAGAAATCACTTTTTTGGAGGAAGAAAGGGTACCTCGATAAATCCGTTCAAAGCTGAGGTCATTTTTTATGTAAATTATAATTCTGACCACAATTCTCAATATTTTACAGTTTCTCCAGATTGGTTGCTGTTACAACAGAACAACATTTTTCATCAAGATACGAGAAATGTCGTTGAACAGTGAAATTTTTTGAAGCGTCATGACTTTCTGTTTCTAAACTATATATGGTCATTGTTATCATTGCAACATAAAACATTTTCTTAGTTACTTTTGTATTTTCGAATTATGCGTATTGAGATTTTGTCATGAAGACAACTGCAGGATATCCCTGGGAGTGGACGTCATTTTCAAAAATTCTCTGGTGCACCCTGAGGACAGGAAGCTATCCAAGGATGACCTCCTTCTGCACTCTCTCCGCCAACGAAACATTACCGCGATTTCGCCGAGAGCGGGTGCCATTTTCTAGAATGGGACCTGCTGCCGGTGAGATCCCGCGATTGTCCTTATGACAAAATTTTAATTATATATAAGAATTATATACTAGAGAAAATAATTAACTCTAATTACTATCTGCGTTCAGGGTTGCTACACTATCACTCAAGTCACCTAGTCACTTTTTGTCTCAAAAATATTTTCATTTTATTTCTCAAAATGAAGTCGCTATAGACACTTTTGCAAATAAAAAGATCACATTTATCACGTATTTCAATGACTGAAGCGAAAGCCACAAGCATTTCTCAATTTTAGGAAGTACTGTTTTAATTTATTTGAGTTCCTTTAATCCCACCCTGCATTTTTGGGAGGTCACTAGAAATCTACTAAATTTAGTGGATCTTTTTTGGATTTCCAATTTTTATGTGTGTGGATGGGTATATAGGTATAGGGTAGATGGGTTTATAGGTGTAAGGTATAGATTTTTCAGATTGATCTAGAATTCTCATGTTATTTATTTAAATGACACGTTCATTCCGCAACACTGCTTCGATCCAGGTTGCTGATCAATCTCTCTAGCGATCACCCCAAGTGAAGAGCCTCACACAAATCTTATTTGTGGTTCTCCACGTGAGCCTACTAGTATCCAAGGTTTCCGTTTCAGGCGTCATATACTCCACTCACATTCTTTTTATAAACTATTTGTCACAAAACTTTCCTGTCCTGGCATACTACTCCAGCTTCCTTCACGTCCATGCATTTCCTCATGCAAGCTCTCATGTTTCTGTGGCTTTTGATGTCTCTTCGGATTAATGTCTCATTCACAGATTCCAACCATTCAATCGGCTGTCTACCTCTGGGCATTCCGCCATCTACTTATGTCTCTTGATTGATGAGGAATCATAGATAATATATCTGCAATTTTTGAAATGAGAAAAAAATTTTTCTACCAGAGGCCCGATTTTTGGCAAGAAAACTACCTTATGGGAATAATTTTTTTCGTATTTAAAGATTTTAAAACTGATATTGCAAAAATAACATAATCTAGGTTTATCAGGATAATTCAGCTGGATCACTTATCTATAACAAGAAAAATATGTTCGGTCAGATACCTCATAATTTGTTTTATTTTTAAACAAATCTTTGTTTGTTCATATCTAAAATACTCCGTTAAGATTTAGACAAATTTCATTTCGAATTATGTGAAATTTAAAAAAAATTCTAGTTCATAGTATCGAAATAAATAATATTCGAATGTATATTACCTTACAGTTATGCTTCAATTTTTGTTTTATATTTGAGTGTGTGAACAAAAAACTTCAAATTCAAATAGGGAAATGAACAGAAACTATTTTTTATAGATTTGACTAATGATCCTTGAATAATTACATTTTATCGCACTTCGATAAGAAGAAAAACCTTTTCGCTCCGATCGGTACCGTTTCCATTTTTGAAAAAGTAAAATTTTTTTATTTCTCATAACTCAAGTCCTTGGGAAAGAGTCTATTTTTGTCAATCCAGCGATTTCCGCATGCCACCTAGTCTCTTAATTCAAGAGTACTCCTTCAAGACATCCTATAACTATTCAAAAAAAAAATATTTCTCGCAGTATTCACAATTCTAGAGAGATTTCACATAAAATGGACGTATACTTTCAGTTTCTGCATAGTCAAGAAGTGCCCTTATTCAAGAAAATTGTTGCGAAACCAAGTTATTGCAACACGTTACAGGTTGATGAATAATTAATTTTCGAGAATATCTGTATAAAATATATCAATTGAGGGTATCTATGTACATATTTTTACTCTCTTGCGTATTCTTTTTATAGGAATAAACATTAGAAGAAATGATTTTGGCTAAAAAAGAAACCATTCAGTTAAGAATCATTCTGTTACAGCTGAGAATTCGGGTGTTTTGCTGGAAATTCAAAAATTAAACTACTTCCTTACAAGTTCATTATCTTTTGTTTAAGATACAGATTTTTAACTGAAAATTCATGTGTGGTTGATAATTCTTCTTTTCAGTTCAGAATTCAACAATTTGGTTATAATTGTATGCTTCTTTTACTTTCTCTATTTCGCAGAAGATAAATTATCTTATTAAAGTCGTTTGAAATTTATGGAATTTGTTAAAAATTTCTGTCTTTTGGTAGAAAATTGGTCTGTTTTGTACAAAATTCAACTGTTCAGTAGAAAATCGTAAGCTTCTTCAACCCAGAATAAAATTGTTTAATTCTGAACGCTTCGAATTAGAAATAAGACAATTTCAACTTTCTTCTAATGGAATTGTCTTTCGAAAAGTTTTGTTTAAAAGTTTTGAATTCTGAGAGCTTCTATTTTGAAATTTGTAAACTTTAAAATTACTCAATTTTGAACGCTTTTATACAGAAATAATACAAGTTCAATTCCTTTTCTTTCATTCGAAATATGATCCTTCCTTTTTAAATTCTGTCTATATAAAATATTTCGAATTAGAACGTTTCCAATTCAAAATAATTTCATACATTTTTCCCGAACACTTTAAACACAAAATTATTAAGAACAAATGATGCTACAGCCGAGGTTCTCCTTGTGTGAGAGCTAAGTGGCGCTAACAGCTAACTTCATATTGCCTCTAATCTGCTCTTTAGTTATTATTTTGATTATTCTTTGTTATAAAAACTATTATCATTTGAGAAAACTCTAATGTGTGATTGTTGTAAAATTGCAGGTTTTGTATCATATATATATTTTTTTTTCTTCCACATTGTGATATAAGGAAATCTGTCCACAGTTATAGGTTATTTTTAGTCGTTAACGCGTTTGTTTTTCTCTATGAACTTGAATAACATGGTAATGAATCACACAAATCCTACAGTTTAATCATTCTGAAAATTCTATCTATAATAAGTGTAACAAATATGGAAAATTTTGTAATCTGAGCTCGAGAATCTTCCTTCTTCTCTTCTATGTGCTCTGGGGAACAAACAAAACGTTCTTATCATAGACACGCCATAAATGCTGGTATATATAGCGGCCATTTTTCGATACAGTGTTCAGACGTAATGAAAAAAATCAGTTTTCGCTTTTTTAGCATTTTGTGTATTGTACAAAAATGAATATTATTATTGATAATCTAATTATTTCATTCGTTTCTGTTCTTTATTTTCAACGTAAGTTTGATTTGAAACTTTATTCATTATTTATGAAGAATATTACACGTATATTGTCGAACATATGTCAACTTCCTCAGACGTATTGAGCTTCAATATTTCATTCCTAAATTGTCCTGACATATAAACAATTTTCTGAAAGATTTTCTGTCTTACTTTTTCGGGTTCTTGGGACAAAAGATTAATTTGAAATTTGATAGAAAACTTTTCCTCCACTGTGCAAAATCGCGAGTGGGAGCAAACGAATTCCTAAAATAAATGTTGACCTTGTAAATGAGGACCAACCTGAAACAACTTCAAAATTGTTGACAGATGTTTTTGAACAGTATGAAAAGTTTTAGTTATTGTTACATAAATAATCTTTGTGAATGTAAATTTTTTCTTACGAAATCAGGTGCGGGTTGTTCTCCAGATAGTCTGCCTCAAAGGCGCATTTCTTTGAACATGATGGATGGCTCTCATTATGATGGTCTGCTGCATGAGCTTTGACTGATTTGAATCCAAGAATACAACTGACTATGGATCAAAAGACCATAGTACGCTTGCATCAATTGAACGAAAATATCAGATGGACAAGACAGATTTACGTCCAAACTTGTCTGGAGTCGCCTGCATGAGCTTCTTGTAGTGTCTGAAAAAACTGCGTCAACTATATCTGTATACCTGGACATAAGAACATTGAAGGTAACGAAAAAGCAGATATGCTTGCACAAAGCGGGTTCACAAAAGCCCTCAAAGTATCTGAATCATACTGTTGAGTTTTGTATGCTTCGCCTGAGCATGCCATCAAAAAGTGGCTCTTGAATGAACATTTGATATATTTTAAGATGGCTAAAGGTATGACACACTCTGGGAAGATTATCAAAGAAGCGTGCTTAGGAAGGCAAAGTCTAAAATACTCCTAGAAATTGAAATAAAACAGGTGAACATAGTGGTTTAAATGCTCATAGCCTATTGCCGTTTGAAGAAGCACCAGGCTAACATGAAGATTGACAACGATTGGAGAATATTTGATTTAAAATTTCTTAATTTTGAAATATTCAATCAGGAACGTTACTGAATTGTTAATATTTAGTTTGTTTTGCTGTGTTTCTCTACCAGATAAAACTAATTTCAAATGTTGCTAATGCTTTTTCAGAAAAATAAGCATTTGGTAGGATTTATGAGGATACTATAGTTGTCAACAATTCATTACTTTTTTGATAATGATTACAAAAACGTAGACTTGAAGAAAATTAAAAACCCTTCAATTCTTGGAAATCCTATTGAGATTCCCTTAATCATATGACATTCCTCTTTATACCCCTTGCAGTATTACAAAATCACTTCAAATCTTTACACTCCGTTCAAATCAAATAAAATCCCTTGAAAAATTCGTGAAATTCTATGACATCGTATGATATTTTCTGAAATTCTGGAAAAATTAATTGAAATACCTTGAGAGCTTTCAAAATCTCATAAAATCATTGAAATCTTTGAAAATCTTCTCAAATCCGTTAAAATCCTTTAAGAATAGCCTGGCATCTTTTTTAATATTCTTAAACCTCATAGTTTCTATAAAATCTTTCTAAATTTTTTGGAATTATAGAAAATTCTTTAACACCACATACAATTTTTTCAATTGCTTGAAATCATTAGACTCCTTGAAAATTCCTTCAAATTTTTTTGATCTCCTAAAAATTCCTTGGAACTCACGAAAATATGTGAATCGTTTCAAATACTTTGAAATCCTTTAAAACATCTTGACATTTTTTAGGCGCTTGGAAATTCTTGGGAATCTTTTTAAATGCCCGTCAAATCTTCTACAAAATATTTACAGTTCTTAAAATCTATTTGAAATGTTTGAACAGGGAAATGGTAACAGGGACATCACCAGAAAATGTGCTTTGTTTTTGAAGGCCACACTGAAATATTCATATTTTAGTATTTGACTGCTGATAAAAAACGTATCGCAAGCATAGCGCGCAAAATATGATTGCTGATATAAAATTGGTTAGAAATTCATAAATTTAATAAGTCATCTCTCTCTATGTTCGTACAATTTTGAAGTCGCCCTCTCCAGCTCACTTATCTAAATCCGAGAAACTTCAACCAAACATGATGTTATAATAATCACCGAAATGTTTACTGACACAAAAATATTGAATGATATTTTTTTAGCTTTAGTTCTTGACTATCACTTGATTTTTTTATATCTCGATGTTTAACTATCAAAAACAGAAATTTCTACAGAATGCCATCACTCATACGCACATATAGCCTGTTTCCATAATGTGGCACGTGGTACGAATAGACTCACAGTAATGTGATGGAGGTTGGCATATATAGCAGTTCAAGTGTTCCAAATTTCTCATTCGTCATTCAGGAAATCTGTCTAATGCCAAGAGAAAAAATTAAGATCACCAGCTTCATTCTAGTTCTTACATTTTTGGTTCATCTGGATTTTGTTAGAAAGGTTAATCAGGATGACCATACTTATAATTTTCATACTTATATCCACTTTCTAAGCCTTGTGACTTTTGTCCTGCGATGTCTCTAAGAAGGTCTTCTAGTTTCGAGGTTTCAAAAAATCGATTCTTTTCTTACAGATTTCGAATCGATTATTTAAATCATGCGCTGGGATAGTTTTGGTCAGACTTTGACTAGAAATATTTGGAATACTGGGTAATTTTTTTAAATTTTTCAGCAGACATGTCGCTACGTCAGGACATAAGGTAAGAAATTTCTTTTTAATTCTTGCGGCCTTCAGAAACTCAAAAAAGTAGGTCGAAATCTTTTTTTTAAAGTAGGCCATTTGCAGATATTGAAAACGTTTCAAAAACCCTTGCGTCCCGACCTAGCCAATGAAATAATTATTGAAGCCATATCTGACTGTTTTGTTTTGAGCAATCTCAATAGCCTGAGCCTGACCGCAAAGTCGGCAGCAACATATTTGTAGTGGCGCGGTCAAGGATACTTTTAGGTTACGGTTGTGAAAACAATTATTTTAACGTCATTTTTCTGGATCTGAAGAATGTATTAACAAATAGAAAAAAGTCGTTTACAGTTATCATGTGTAGTTTCTTTTCAGGCATGAAATCGTGACTCAAAACCTGGAAACCCCGATAATCTTCTACAAGTTTTTGAAGGTAGAAGTTTTTAGTTGTTAAATATGAAAAGCATTGGGTCATAGCGAAATATAATTGATTTCTCATCAAACTTTTTGCCACATGGAAATTTTTCTTATATAACTTCATGTTTTAATGTTCATTCTTTTATCTTATGTACACGAGGAGATCCAAAAGGTTTCAGTGTTTCCTAACTGCGTCGTGATCTTTTCGTTTGGTGACAAACTTCTCTTCGCTTGCTGCAAAATCAAAGTTTTTCAAGTTTGAAGACTAGGGTGGTCTAAATTTTTACCTGTAAAAACTCGAATTTGAATTATTGGTGATTCGACCTTTCCTTCTTCAATTGGCTTGAACTAATCGACATTAACCCGTGTCCTCGGGTTGTCGAAACTTCAATGTGCCTTACAATGTGAATAGTTCGGTTTTCGGAAAAATCGAACAAATAAATACTTGTTACTCTCTTTTTATAAATTGAAGTTTAGTCGTCTCCAGACAAATCTTTAGAAAATAATGTCCACCCAATAACTTTAAATTTTGTATGGAATGAATGACTAGTTTAACTACTAATTTTCCTAAAATATCTTATAAATTTTTATTATTTTCAAATTTGTTCTAAAATGATGTATTATGGCAAAATTTGGCTTTAAATTCCTTTAAACTTTTTTTCAAAATTTGAGGAAATAATTTAAAACATTTTGCAGTCTTTTTCATTTTTTTCATAGGATTAATTGAGAAAAAAAAACATTTGAAATTTTCCCATAAACCTTAAGAAAATTCTTTTTTTAATCCGTTCAAAATTTGTAAACCTTCTAATATTTTTAAATTATTCAAATCTTTCGTGAAATCTTTTTTTTTACTCTGCAAAATTAAAAAAATTGTCTTAAAGTCTTTCAGATTTTTCTTTGACAATAAATCTTTTGAAGTGTTTTGAATTTTTTAATATCCTCTTAAAATTAATTTTTCAAAATAAAAAATAATTTTAATTTTCCTTAGGAACCTTAGGAATTTTTTCATTTTATTGAAATCTTACAAAATTCCTAAAATGGCTTACAAATTTTTATTATTATTATGGTAAATTTTTATTATTATTATTTTTATTTTTATTATCATTAATTTGTATTTTTTATTATTATTATTTGAGAAGATTTCAAAAGATTTCAATGATTTAAAATGGACACAAAAGATTTTACAAATAAAGACTAAAGAAAGCTTTCACAACTATTTTAAGGATTTCATAACAATTTCAAAAAATGTCACAAAGATTTCAAAGATTTCAAATATTTCACAAAAATTTTAAAAGACTCCAAAAGATTTCACAGAAATTTCAAGATTTTACAAAGATTTTAAGTACTTCTTGAGATTTCAATGAATTCACAAAGATTTCAAGGATTTTCGAAATTTCAAGGATTGCAATTATTTTACAAAATTTTTTAAGATTTCATAGAAATTTCAAGATTTTCCAAAGATTTTAAGTACTTCAAGGGATTTCAACAAATGCACAAAGATTTCAAGGATTTCAAATATTTTACAAAAATTTTAAAACATTTTATTAAATTTCAAGATTTTACAAAGATTTTAAGTACTTCAAAAGATTTCAATGAATTCACAAAGATTTCAAGGATTTTTAAAAGTTTAAGGATTTCAAATATTTTACAAAAATTTAAAAAGATTTCATAGAAATTTCAAGATTTTATAAAGATTTCAAGTACTTCAAGAGATTTCAACGAATTGACAAAGATTTCAAGGATTTCAAATATTTTACAAATATTTTAAAACATTTGATAGAAATTTCAAGATTTTACAAAGATTTTAAGGACTTCAAGAGATTTCAATTAATTCACAAATATTTCAAGGATTTTCAAAATTTCAAGGATTTCAAATATTTTACAAACATTTTAAAATATTTCATAGAAATTTCAAGATTTTATAATGATTTTAAGTACTTCAAGAGATTTCAACGAATTCACAAAGATTTCAAGGATTTCAAAGACGACTTACGTTCGCAAAAAATTAAGAATTTGTTCATTCATGGTTCTGTTTTTTTTTACGTTGGTCAATAAAAAAATGAAATTTCTCATTTTTTACATCTATAACAAACGATTGTTTCACATTATTTGATGTTAAAAAAGGAGACCTGGAAAAAGTTGACTTCTTGACCTGGAAAACCTGGAAAAGACCTTGAATTTCGTGCCTAAGAATCGCTGGACACCCTGATAAAATAATAATAAATAAATAATCTCAATTTTCAATTAGGATAGTGCAAATCATGAATTGCTCCATGTCATTAAAAAAATGGTAAAAAACAGTATCAGAAAAAATCACGCGGCACTTTGCGCTATTTCTTTGAATGGAACATAATTCAGTGAATGAAAGAAACTCATTCAGTGCCATGACCTGATTTCATGAAAACTTAGTTTGTATTCCTCATTTGCATTCATTTTAAGCACGAAGAGACTCTCTTAATCCGTATCTGACAGATGAGGAATGCGGATAACAGCTTACATGTAATAGCACACGATCTGTCTTTATTCGCGCAATCGTGCAAATCCTATCTTCTTCGTGAACGTATTTTGCAAGCACCCATTTCCTGTCTCGAAGAAGACGTCTGTCTAGTTCGTAACTCAGTTCCTGAATGGGACGACTGAAAAATCCCGAATAATAAAATTCCCGAAACTGTAAAATTTCCGAATTGGAAAATTCGCGACAGAAAATTGCCGAATTATAAAATATCCGAACTAGAAAATTCCCGAATTTAAACATTAAAAAAATGTTTTTTGATCAATATTATTTATTTAAAAAAATACAATAATAACATATTTTTATCAGAGCATTTTTTGTAATGTTTGAAGATTTTTTAAATTTTGGTTTGAATTTAAAATGACAATAATTGTATAAAAATTGTATATGTTAAGCTCCCAACCCGAAAACGCCCAATGGGCGTTTAAACCGCACGCACCTAGGAGTGGGCATTCTCGAATGCACCCACTTAGGTGGGGCAAAGCTGAAACGTCCCGAACCCGTTCTAGTTGTCTTTCGATACAGAGAACGCATTTTGGGATAAATAAAAATTTCTTTTTGTGATAAAAAACTTTTTTTTTTTTTGAGGCACATTCTGAAGCACACAATCCTGGTCAAAGTCAAGAATGAAAAAAAGCAGTTATCATATACTAGATAACTAATATTAAATAGCGATAGATACGATATAATTACTATTGTTATTTTTATTGCCACGTCAACATTTGTTCAACATTATTAATAAATATTAGGT
The DNA here is from genome assembly GCA_011634705.1 of Andricus grossulariae. NCBI lineage: Eukaryota > Metazoa > Arthropoda > Insecta > Hymenoptera > Cynipidae > Andricus > Andricus grossulariae. The sequence goes on from JAABKJ010075445.1 coordinate 39,035,924, forward strand.
ACATAACTATTTATCAGTTTTTTTGTTCAGATTTTATCAGATAACGTTTCTTAAACAGATAGTAAATGTAATAATAATAAAATTATTTCATATTACCAGAGAACATGAATTTTCAACTAATAATTAAACTTTTCAACAAAATATTTTAAGTTTCAATTTTGTAAAAATTCATTTTTAACAAAAGAAAACGAATTTTCAACTAAAGTTATGTATCTTTAACAAAAAAAAATGAACTTTTCAGAAATCAGTTCGATTTTCAACTAAAATTTTTAACCTAAAAAGAGGAATTGTAAACAAAAATATAATAATTAATATCTGAAACAACGAAATGTTTTAATTAGAAATTAAAAATAACTGCATTCAACCAACAGAAAGGAATTTTCAACAAAATGCTTGAATTCTCTACTTTCGAAAATGTCGTGAAAATATTTTAAATACTCTGAAATATTTCCAATTTTCTGTAATCAATTTAATTACTGAAATCAGTTGAAAATTCATTGGAATAGACTAGAAAAATAAATAAAGCCAAGTTGGGGCCAAGTCGGTCGGTAAGTTAGGCTCTGGCCGGGTTAGGCGTTTCATGTGTGGTTTGGTCCTGTCTAAATCCCCAATTTGGGTCCAAGTTTCTCCTATTGTGGGCCCAGTTAGCGCTATGACAAAATTTTCACACGGAAAACAATAGAATCGCCTCGGAATAGACTGAAACTTTGATTGACGAAACCAGTACACGCGGTAAACGTAAAGGTCGAGTTTCAAGCGACGAATGGAGACTGGGTGTTTGGAACGCTAGAGTAGTAAATGATCTTAATGTAAGAGAACTACGAGAAACTATGCACGTAACGAAACTAGATATTCTATGTGTACCTGACACGAAGAAAAAGGGTTGCAAAGTAAATGGCAGTATGCCCAGAGGCAGACCGCGGAATGAATGGTTAGAATCTGTGAATTAGATATCAATCCGTAGAGACGTAGAAGCCATAGAAACATGAGGGTTTGCATGCAAAAATGCATGGACGTGAAGGAAGCTAGAGTAGTATGCCAGGACAAAAAATTTTTGCGACAAATAGTTTATAACAAGAATGTGAGTAGAGTGAATGACGCCTGAAACCAAGACCTTGGACACTAATGGCCCTAAATGGGGAACCACACATAAAAATTTTGTGAGGCTCTTCACGTGGGTGATCGCTAGAGAGATTGATCAGCAACCTGGGTCGAAGCAGTGTTGCGGAATGAACGTTTTTTTGAAACAAAAAAACATTTTGTAATTATTTAAAGAATTACTTATTGTTTATTCTCAAAATGTTTTAAAATTGACCTAGAGATGTCCAGTTTTTTCTCAAATTGGTATCCTAAGCTACTTTTTGTTGCATAATTATATAATTCTGATACATTATACATTATACATTATAAATATTAAAATGTGTCGCTGAGTTTCGTTTTCGCTTTATACGATTATTTATAAGACTGTTTTCGAGTGAAAAAGGAGGTGATTGTACGAACCCCTACGGAGCATTTGATTAGTTTATCAAAAACTGTACTTACTGAAAGTATTAAAAAGTATAGAAAACAGTTTCCAGATATCAGGAAGAAAACAGTGTCTTCGTCAAAAAAATTATATTTTGTGATCAGCGTTGTAATTAGACTGCATATGAAATGGATTTAGATTATATTCCCTTATAGCATTTGAAAGTCTTATGAATATCAATCTGACATACTGAAAGACACGAAAATATATTTACAAAAATAATTCTCTGTGTAATATTTTATATTATTGAGACACATGTTTTAATAGAAAACTGCCTGAACAAATAAAAATTGTTTAAACTATGATACGACATTCTTAACAGAATTGACTGCTCCTCGAAATCATTTAATATTTCAGTTGAATTTTCAACAACAAAATATGAATTTTAATTAAAAGGTCAATTTTCAACAAAATAGTTAAATTTTCGACCAGGAAGGATGACTTTTTAACAAAATTGAGCTGACGGATCGAATAAGGGCACATACATTTTTTCAGCTCGAGCGGGATGAGTTCTAGTAGTTTTCAAAATTTGTTGAGAACATTAATTTTTGGAAATTCAATCAATGTATGAAAAAATTGCTTGAATTCAGTTAACAAATATTTTCAGAATACTTTTTGTCCTGTCAGGGTTCATTTGCGCTCGCGCTGAAAAAATTTGTGCCCTTATTCGATCCGGCAGCTCAGTTGCTGAATTTTCAACCAAACAGTTGCATTCTCATCCAAGGAAGATGCAGTTTCTACTTAAAGACATAATTTTCAAATTGAAAACAGAAATATTTTTAAAAATCTGGCCGCTGCATGGGCCTGGTGTTGGTATCTTCTTGAAACAAGTTTAGATTTAACTTGAACAAATCTTTAAATGATTGAAGTTTTGTTTTCAGGGTTTCGTTGTCGTCTTCGTTCATCCTACAAACGGGCAAGAGTGCGAACATTTGGCACAGCAGAAAGTCATGAGCGCCAAAATTTTTTTCTCATAATTTTTTTATACATAATTTTTTGTTTTTAAGATTCTGTTAAGACTTAAAATAACGTCTCAAAAGACTACGAAACCTTCCTTCTAGGCGCTCAGCGCCTTCTTTGACTAATTTTTTCCTTTTGGGTCAGCAGACTGTGGGGGGGGGGGGATCTTAACTCCATTCCATGCAATATAAAATTAGTATTTTTTGTCAAATCCTCATAACACAACTTTTTCGGATGGGCGTTGGAAAAAACCTATTTCGCGCACCTGTATCACAAATAACTATTAAAACAGTTTTTACGAACAGTTTTTCTGAATCTCTTCCACTATATCGCTCATTATTCAGTATTTTCTTATCTCAACAAACTCGATCTGAAAAAAAACTATCCATAACGAATATTAGGGTATAATTTTTGAGTGAAAAAAATACTGAATAGTTAGCGACGCACAATGTCTGAGATTTGAAAAAAATAGAAGTTTCTACACAACTGATTACATGAAATTTCAACAAAGTGGTTTCACTTTTAAGCTTGTATTCAAATTTTTTCATTGGAAAGACTAGTTTGTTACCAAAGAACAAGAATCTAAGGGGGGATCCAGCTTTAGGAGGCCTAAAAAAAGCGTTTTTGGGGGCATTTTTCAGGGCAGAAAAAAAAGCAAGTTTAGCGAACTTTTGAGAATATTTTGATGTATATTTGAACAATATAAAAAAAAATTTCGAAGAAAAATATTCAAATGCAGCTGACTTTTATGTAAATTTGTGCAGCACCCAGCAATTGCAGTTGGCAATCGCAAATTTGCGTAAACGCTTTAGGCTCGGTTCCTCTAGGTTTTCGCACTTCGTGTGCTCGCTATCGCGCGCTTTCCGGGCTAATACTCTCTTAGTAAGCTTCGTCGTTATGACCTGCTTTTGTTTTCATTATGTCAATTTTACGTAAAAAAAAAAGAACTAATTTACTTAAGGTTCTATCGACCTTAAGGAACACATTCTCATCAAGTCACTCGCGCTTCGCGCTCGATATTTGGTTTACGAGGGTGGCCTTTTATATTTTGAGCCTAATAATAAAAAGACAATAATTGATCATCGAAAATGGCTTTATTGTTTTTCAAAATATTTTCCCTGAAGCTCAACACACTTTTGCATGCGCTTGAACCAATTTTCGAAAAAAAATTTTCACTCCGATTGAGGCAACTCCGAAACATGCATTTTGAACGCATCAACCGCCTGGCATAAATCCACTTTGGGCTTCCCATATCTTTTCTTCTGTAATTTCCATTACCCTACGAATAAGTATTTTTGAGTAATTTGAAAATATTAAATGGACAAACTTAAAGGTGTCTTTGAGCCACTTCATGATAGTCAGCGTTTTATAGAAGTCAACGATCCCTGATATAGTTTCCCTACATGGTTCTTTTTCAAATCGTCGCTTGACAATGAACATCCAATTAAAATTAGCAAAATGCTTGGAAAAATGCCCTACCTCACCTACGCATCCGTACCCTCGAGTCGGTCACACTAAAAATTTTCATCAGAGTTCTTCAATACTTCATGCACCGACAAGAAGTACTACGATATTAGGGAAAAAACACGGTTTCTCGTTCCCATCTGCACTCGACGCGAAACTGATCACGGCAGCGACGTCATTATTAAATAAAGTTATACATTGGCCGGGAGCGACCTTTTCAAACGAAAGTCCGACCCGACCCCTTATCAAGTCGAGTCAGATTTTGTTTGCACTAATGATGCCAGAGGATCAAATAAAGTCTATGAAATTCCAAAAATTTCTTTTTGTTTTCATTTTTGACCAAGAACTAAAATGTTGTATTTTTTTGAAATACCTTGTTTCCCGTGGACCCTTCGACAAATTTGATGAAGGACAAAGAAAAGTGGATTTGATTTAGCGTACTTACAAACAACAACAAAAACTGTCCTTGCCCTAATAGGTCACGAGATATGACCTTGGAAAGTGCACTCTTCCTGCATAGAGGCACCTGAGCGTACCGTAAAGTAGAACTACGCTCATATTTCTAAGTTTTTGTCCCAAATAAGTGTATATATTTATTGTATAATGCATAAATAGTATATTGCACAACTGCAGTTGAAAGGCTATGATTGCAACGAGTGTGAAATTTGCTGTTCGAGCGAAGCGAGGGCAGCACCTACACTTGTCGCGAATTGAATTCATTTTGTTGAGAACAATCGTCTATAATATTTTGACAGTAGATAAGAGGTTGGAGTAGTCACTTAAAGTTGGCTATAGCGCTCGTGCGATTATGACGAAGATGGAAAGAGATAGATGACGGTCGCGCCACAATAGAGAGATTCTGCTTTCGACCAATCACAAGTCGTTTCATTTCTTTTCATCCCAATACGTCATCACTTTTCCGTCCTAGGGAGGAAAAGAAAGCACGACTGCATTCGGCCACTTTTGCTTCGCTCTACAGGCATTGAAAATCGATCTTTCAAAGAAGGTACGATGAAAACGTCTTTTGACATTGATAAATAAATAATTATTCATAACAATTTGATTTATAACAATTATTTATTTTTTAATAGAAAAATGCGTTTCATACATGATAAATGAAATGAATATACTTATTTGGGACAAAACTTCGAAATATGAGCGTAGTTCTACTTTATGATACGCTCAGGTGCCTCTATGCAGGAAGAGAGCACTTGTGACCTGTTAGGGCTAAGACAGCTTTTTTGTTGTTAAAATTACGCGAAATTGACTCCACTTCCATTTGTTCTGCATAAACTTTGTCGTAGAATCCACAGAAAACGAGATATTTAAAAAAAACACAACTTTGTAAAAGTTGGTTATTTACATTGACACACAATTTTCAAATATATCAATACAAATGGAAATTAGAAGGAAAAATACATTAATGATTTCATATAATTTTGAATAACCTTCAGGCTACAAGGATCATTATGTTTTGTTTGAAAATTCATTCATTGAATTAACTATACACAGTCTCCAGTAAATCGCAATTTGCAATAACTTTCATAAAAAGGTGTGGGAATATTGGGTAATATTTGCCTTAAATGAAATTCCTTCATTTCGCCAGATGTGATTGCCTTGACATCACCGCTCATCATATTTATTTTCATCCTCAAATGATTTCTATCCGTCTAATAGTTTATTTCACCGAAAATCCCAGTTTACTTCAGTATCGCAAAAACGTCGACATTGGATGTTGATAACACAATATATTCTTGGTTTGGCAACATACAAATTTACCATTTCCTACAAGCAGTCGAATTTCTTTATCAGCGGGAAAATACTATTTTTCAAACTCTAATTGCCGGTTCTAATTTGATTTGGAAATAAGCCGAATATATCCAAGTTGGCCAAGTGCATATACTAATATTTCGTGAGAAGGAGTTCTGCCCGGAGCAGAACTAGACCTAGAATGAAGAGGAGGCTACTTAGGAGAATTCCGGGCAGAAGCATTTTGTCTGGCAAAAGAAGAAGAACCAGGATAGCATTTGCCATCAGGATTCCATTCGGACTGTAGTGAATCGTAATTTGCAAAAGCTTTAATAAAACTGTTAAGGAAGATTGGGCGATTTTTTCCTACCGGACGACACCTTGTATCATCTGCAGTCAAATTAATCACTGCGTTGCTTATTATATTTATTGTTATTCGCAAATTATTTTCCCCTGTTCTATATATTCTATGAAGTGCCCCACTATAATCCAATATTCCAAAAACGTCACCAATTGATGTTGATGATACAATATATTCTTGGTTTGGCCCAAGCATATAGTTCGTATGATCAACTCGCATTTCATTTGGTTCATAGTCAGGAAAAACGTTGCATCGAAATTCTAATCGCCGGTTCTGGCTTGTGCAAGGAATAAGCCTAACATAGTCAGGTTCTTCTATTGCACATCCAAGTTCTTGAACAGAAACAGGCCTTTCCGGAGAGAACCTGGATCCGGCACGAAGAGGAGGCCCCTCAGGTGAAGTCTGTTCAGTTGAATGTTTTCTGTCAGAAGAAGAGCCAGGGTTAGGTTCGCTATAAGTATTCCATTCAGGCTGTAGTGAGTCATCATTTGCTAAAGCTTTGATATAATTGTAAGGAAAAATTGTGCGACGTTCGACTTTTGGAGAATATCGCACTTCATCTGGGGTCAAATTATGATCTTCACCGCTTACTATATTTATTTTTATTCCCGCATGAGTTCTATCTGACGAATATGTTTCACGAAGAACCCCACTATGCTCTAATATGGCAAAAATGTCACCATTGGATGCTGATAATACAATCTGTTCTTGGGCTGAAACGGGAATGTAGCTTAGTTCTTCTATTTGCAACCTGATTGTTTTAACAGCAGGATAAACATATCTTCGAAATTCGAATCGTAGGTTCTGATTTGTGCGGGGAATAAGCCGAATGTATCCAAGTTGTCCAAGTAAATATAAACTGAAAACAAAAATTTTGTGAAAGTATTTATTGTCTCCTAAGAAAGCAGCATTCTTGGAAAAGTTTTTGTTGTTTTTCAAGGAAGTAACAATATCAGAAAACTGTTTGTTGTTCCCTCAGAAACGATCTTGAAAAATTGTTTGTTGTTTCCTGAGAAAGTAACAATGTTTTAAATGTATTTGGTTTTCCCTAAGAAAGTAAAACCCTTGCAAAGTTTTTATTGTTCCACAAGAAAGTATGAATCTTCAACAAGTGTTTGTTGTTCCCTAAGTAAGTAGCAGTCCTGCAAAATTTGTTGTTGTTAGCTAAATGTAAGACCAATATAATATCATATATCAATATTATGTCAATAGAAAATATTGACCCGAAAATAACAATCTTGAAAAAGTGTTATTTCTTTCCTGAGAACGTAACAATCTTGACAAAGTGTTTGTTGTTTCCTGAGAAAGAAACAATCTTGAAAAAGTGTTTGTTGTTCTCTGAGAAAGTAATAATCATGGAAAAGTATTTGTTGTTCCTGAGAAAGTAAAACCTTAAAAAAGTGTTTATTGTTACCTAAGAAAGTAAGGATTAAAAAAATGTTCGTTGTATCCTAAGAACGTAACAATTTTGGAAATCTGTTTGTTGTTCTTCAAGAAAGTAGCAATCTTAGAAAATAGTTTATTTTTCCTCAAGAATGTGACAATCTTAGAAAAATGTTCGTTGTTTTCTGAGAAAGTAACATTCTGGACAATGTGTTTATTGTTTCCTGAGAAAATAGCAAGCTTGGAAAAGTATTTGTTGTTCCTAAGAAATTAAAAAATTTTGAAAAGTATTTATTGCTCCCTAAGAAAGTAACGATTTAAATAAGTGATCGTTGTTCCTCAGGAAAGTAATAATCTTGGAAAAGTATTTGTTGTTCCTAAGAAAGTAAAACCTTAAAAAAGTGTTTATTGTTACCTAAGGAAGTAAGAATTGAAAAAAATGTTCGTTATTCCTTAGGAAAGTAGCATTTTTGGAAAACTGTTTGCTGTTCCTTAAAAAAGTAGCAATTTCAGAAAACTGTTTCTTTTACCTTAAGAAAGTGACAGTCTTGGAAAAATGTTCGTTGTTTCCTGAGAAAGTAATAATCTTGGAAAAGTATTTGGTGAATCCTAAGAAAGTAAGAACCGTGAAAAAATGTTTTGTTGTTCCCTGTGAGAGTAACAATCTTCGAAAACTGTCTGTTATTTCTCAAGTAAAAAGCAATCTTGGACAATTGTTTTTTGTTCCTTGACAAAGTCACAATCTTGGAAAAGTGTTTGTTGTTGCATAAGAATATAACGATCTTGAAAATGTGTTTGTTGTTTCCTAAATGTGAAATGAATATAACACAATAAATTAATATTATATAAATATAAAATACCAACCCGAAAGTAATAATCTTGTGAAAATGTTTAATGTTCCCTAAGAAAGCAGCATTCTTGGAAAAGTGTTTGTTGTTTTTCGAGAAAGTAACAATATTGAAAAACTGTTTTATGTTCCCTGAGAAACAATCTTAAAAAATTGTTTGTTATTTCATAAGAAAGCAACTTTTTTCGAAAAGTGTATACTGCTTCCTAAGAAAGGAACAATCTTGAAACTGTATTTGCTGTATCCTAAGAAAATAAGAATCTTGGAAAAGTGTTTTGTTGTTCACTGAGAAAGTAGCAATCTTTGAAAAGTGTCTCTTGTTTCCTAAGTGAAAAGCAATCTTGGAAAAATGTGTGTTGTTCCTTAACAAAATGCCTATATTGAAAAAGTGTTTGCTGTTTCATTAGAATATAAAAATCTTGAAAAAGTGTTTGTTGTTTCCTAAATGTTAAATGAATATAATATAATATATCAATATTATACAAATATAAAATATTGAGGTAAAAATAATAATCTTGTGAAAGTTTTTCTTGTTCCCTAAGAAAGCAGCATTCATGGAAAAGCATTTGTTGTATTTGAAGAATGTAACAATATTAACAAACTGTTGTTCCCTAAAAATGCAACAATCTTGAGAAAATGTTCGTTGTTCATTAGAAAAGTAGCAATTTTCGAAGACTGTTCGTTCCTCAAGAAAGTAGCAATCTTAGAACATTGTTTGGTTTTCCTTAAGAAACTGACAATCTTGAGAAAGTGTTTGCTATTTTCTAAGAAAGTAGCAATCTTGAGAATATGTTTGCTGTTTCACAAAAAAATAACGATCTTGTAAAAGTGTTCATTGTTGCATAAAAATGTTAAAATCTGGAAAATGTGTTTGTTGTTTCCAAAATGTTAAACGAATATAATATATTAATTTGATATGAATATAAAATATCGACCCGAAAGTAATAATCTTGTGAAAGTTTTTATTGTTTCCCAAGAAAGCAGCATTATTGGAATAGTATTTGCTATATTTAAAGAAAGTAACAATAATAGAAAACAGTTTGTCGTTCCCTGAGAAAGTATTCGTTGTTCCCTAAAATAGTAAAAACCTTAGAAAAGTCTTTATTTTTCCCTAATAAAGTACTAATCTTCGAAAAGTGTTTTTGTTCTGTAAGGAAGTTACAATCTTGTAAATGTGTTTGTTGATCCCTAAAAAAGTAGCAATCTTGTAACAGCGTTTTTTGTTCCTTAAGAAGTTTAAAATCGTGGAAAAGTGTTTGTTCTTCCCTTAGAATGTAACAATCATTGAAAAATCTCTTGTTCTTTGAAAAAGTAACAATCTTAAAAAAGTGTTTGTTTTTCCCCTCAACGTAAAATAAATATAATACATCAATATTATTTCAATATAAAATATAAGCCCGGAAGCCACTATCTTATAAAACTCACTGTTGTTTCCTGAGAAAGCAACAATCTTGGAATGATGTTCATTCTTTCAAAAGAATTTACCAATCTTAAAAAAGTGTTTGTTGTTACCTAATAAAGTAACAATCATGGGAAAGTGTTTAGTGTTTCCTAAGAAAGCAACAATCTTGGAAAAATATGTGTTGTTCCCCAAGAAAGTAACAATCTTGGAAAAGTATTTTTTATTCCCTAAGAAAGCAACAATCTTGGAAAAGTGTTTGTTGTTTCCTAAATATGAAACAAATATAATAAGGTCTTGTTAAAAAATGGATAAACGACTTGCTTCCTCAAGAAGTACGTGGCTAAAATAGATAAGAGATCCTTCCAAAAGCCAAGAATCCGTCCAATTTTGAGTGTTGATTAATCCTCCCAACCATTGTTCTTTTACTCCTGTCCTTTCCTTAACATGTCCTTGTCTCGCTACCGTATAGTACAGTCGGTACACATATAGAATAATGTATGGACAATGTTACACATTGTTTTCTCATTTCTTCTTGCAAACAGAATTATTTTTCCTCATTACGTTAATTTTGAGGCCCACGTTTTTAATGCTTGTATCCAGTTTATTCGACATTATTCGCAAATCCGCGATTGATTCTGCCATAACAATCTTGCCATCTGCGAAAGCTAACCCACGTACCCTCACTGTCTCGAGATCTACACCTTTTACGTTGAAAAAGGCTATTCTTAGACACTTATTCATAAATATGATAAATAGCAATGAGGACATAACGCATTCTTGTTTCACGCCTTGCATAATATCGAACCACTCAGTTTCCCCTCAGCCCTTACGCTTGCTTTACTACCCGCATATATTTTTTTCATTGCTTGTAGGAGCCATTTTTTGAGTCCGTTCACTTCAAGGACTTTCTAAAGTTTATTTCCATTCACCTTGTCAAATGATTTTTCCAGGCCAACAAATGCACAGTAAAATTTCTTTTATATTCTCAAACTTTCTTGTGTGATCTGTCTTAAGATAAATATTTGATCTGTACATGATCTTCCTGGCACAAATCCACTTTGGACTATCCATATCTTTCCTTCTGTTCTTTTTATTATCCTACGAGTGAGTATTTTTATGTATATTTTACTCACAGTACTTAATAAATTCATACATCTGTAATTATTGCAGTTGCTTTCATCTCCCTTTCTTATATATATTTGTACAATAATCGTTTTTCCTCAATCGTCTGGAACTTCTCTCATCTCGATACATGAATTTGTCAATTCGCACAACCTGTGTGGTATGTCCTTGCCACCGTATTTAAGCATTTCAGCGCTAATGATGTCTATGCAACCAGCCTAACCTTTTTTCAAGTTCCTAATTATATCTGTAAACTGAGTGACACAGACTTTCTCAATCTGGTTTTCTAATGCATTATGTTTTATGTCGCAGTTCTGTTGGGCTATAGTTTTACCTACTAATCATTTTTCAAAAGTCTTTTATAGCGTCTACTATCTTGTCTGTATCATATAGCAGTTCACCTTTGCTGTTTCTTAAGCTGTCAAATTCTGTACTTTCACTTCTCTTCATCTTTCTAAATAATAGTTCCATGGGTCCTCTGAAGCCGTTTTATATTTTCTTCTCTTCTTCTATTCTGATTTATCTTTACTTTTCTAGACTTTCGTTCTGCCACCGCCATATCACGCACTTCGGTCCCAGTTTTAACGATAATATCTCGTAACATTCCACAGGCCCTCTATAACTTTATTGCTTCCAAGCACCTCCCAAGTTGCCCTATCTACGCATTTGCTTATCTTATTCTCACAATCTCTTCACACTTCCGGCTTCTGTAAATTTTCAATCTTGATTTGCGTTTGTTTAATTTTTTTTGTTCTCTTTCTTCTCCATCCCCGCCCTGAGCATATTTTGGAAACTAGAAGGTAATGATCAGCATTGCATTCGGAACTTTTCATGACTCTTGTATCCGACCAATCCGTTTACATCTCCAAGCAGAATTATTCTTTCATTTTGATCGCAAGTACTTATTGTATTGTTTAAAGTGATTCAGAGGGCGTCTTTGACTTCTCTTGGATCACTATCAACTGGCGCGGAGTAGGCTATTGTGAATAATATTTTCATTCCTACCTTCATTCTAGCCCACACCAATCTGAGAGATACAAAATGTAGATCTTTCAGATGTTGTCTGGCTTTTCCATCCATAATCAAACTGCCCACTTGACTACCACGTGATTTACCACCTATCCTGACTATATTTCAATACCGCCTTTGAACATCTCATTTTTTATATTTCTACTTACGCAACCCTTTTTTTCGTCTCAGGTACACATAAAATATCTAGTTTTCTTATGTGCATAGTTTTTCGTAATTCTCTTCACTTAAGATCACTCATCCTTTCTAGCATTTCAAACACCCCGTCTCTATTGATCACCTATATCTCGGCCTTGACGTTCACCTTGAGTATGCATTTCGTCAATAAAATCTCCAGTCGATTCTGAGGCAATTTTCTTGTTTTTATTACTCATTGTTTAGATTGTACACCCAATTAACACCTTCATACGTGAAATTTATTTCACGAGTCTTATGGTCGATCAATCAAATCAATGTGAAATTCCCTAGATTACATGAAAATGGTTCAAAATCATTAGATTTGTATATAAATTCAATTGTCATTTAACACGTGTGTCTGTTGGAAAAATACACAAAAAGAAGGGTCGAAACGCTTTGAAATTTTTCGAAATCCTCTCAAAGCACTGTCATAATTTTTAAATTTGTTGAAATCATTCCCAGTACTCTAAAGTCTTGAAGATTTATATATTTGCAAATCTTTTAAAAATCCCTTATCAAACTCTGTCAAATTTTGGAAGTATTTTGATACATTTAAAATTAAAACCTGAGATTGAAATCTGCTCAAATTCTTAGAAACCCCGCAATGGTGAATTATAGCGTCAGAAATAATAATTTGTTATCATGTTAATAACAAAAGAGTAGTGAGGTTTCATCTTCGAAACTGAATAACGTACGAAGATAATTCTTAAAGCAAAAATTGCACAATTAAGGCTCTTTAAAATGTTGTATGCTGACTAATGTTGTTGTATGTTGTATTTTTTTCTTTAAAAAATCCGAAGGGCGTTCCGATTGGTGCAAAAACCGCACTAACACCAGGAGAACTTGCCTATGCTACTGCTAATCCTACAACTAATAATTTTTGTCACATTCACTACTGTTGTGAGTCCCGGTTTATTGATAACCGGAAGGGCTTCTGTATATTATGAAGAAGAAAGTAATTTTTCAAACATTGAAGCGCAACTGGGTGCTCATTGACACAACATGCAACATTCACAGAAGTCACAAATATTTAATTTGCTTCAAGAATTATCTACGAAAGTGTGTTCAGCTTTGAAGAAGATATTTCACTACTCTTTAGTATTGACTTGATAAAAAATGATTATTTCTAATTCTCAGATTTGCCATTGTGCACGAAACGGATCAAATTGATTCATATATCTTTTGCGGATTCAAAAAAATGTATTTTTAGGTACTTAAGGCAATTCAAAGTTAAGTATTCGGAAATCATCGTGATATCAGGGTAATTTTTAAGATTTTACTCATCAGGAAATACTGTAGTATCGTGTAGGCACGATAACTTTCGAAAGATTGATCAGATTGGATTGTGCTTTGGCACACTTTTTGATGGCGTAAAAAGAAAGAACGAGTTCGTTAACCAGCTATTTTGGATAAAAATTCAAAAAGTGAGCACAAACATCAACATTAAATTTTAGACAAAAAGTGAATTACACTATCCTATACGATTTTGCCTCAGGAATGTTTCTGGTCATTTTTTATAGATTTTTGGACGTTGATTTCGAATCTAGCATTAAAAATGCTCCATGACGTCAAGAATAAGGCTTTACCACCTATCGTTCATTTTTTTAAACACTTGATTTTGGCAAAAAGCTCTTATTTTGGACCATTTAACTCCGTTTTTCTCAAGAGAAACATCCAAGAGAGAAAAAAAGGTCATTTTCGTAGGACAGTGTTATTTAATAAATAAAATTAGCCTCGAATAAAAAAAGATTTCAATATTTGGAGAAAATTTGAAACCTGCTATTGAAATGGTATAATTACTGAATAATCGTGAACCATAACACATTTAAAGATTGGCGTGAAATAGAGAGCTAAAAACCATCGAGTTTGAAAAATAAATCATACAAATAAAAATAATTAAGTTCCAGATAATACTTTTCTTTTTAAATACGTTTGAATTAGATTACAAACAATATTTAATTAAATTTGAGTACAAAAAAATTATCAATAATCTTGAACTGTTCTTTGAAACAGTTGAATGAAAAAATTATTAATTTAAGAATAGTTAGACAACACGAAGGAATTCCTTCGTGGTAGACAAGTACACACTTAATAAAAACACGATGTGCTTTAAAAAAAAAAAAAAAAAAAGCAGGATGAAGAATGATCGTGCAATATGGCGAAAGCAGGGCGAATAATGATCATGTACTAAGCAAATACAAAGAATATGTACTTAAATAAAAATTACGTTGTGTGTACTCGATAATGATTGTATGAACACAGAAAGACAAAAGAGTAAACGTAGAAAAGAAAATCACTTGCTCGTCTTTCTTTTTTATCTGGGTGCATATCATAGCGTTGAATTATTCTCTTGGAAAAGTAATTCAGATACCACAAGAAGTTCCATTTGCATTTTGGTGGTACTTTATTGTAAGGAATCGATAACCTCCTTGAATAATGTATTATTTCCTTGTTACATACCATTAAAAGATCTCATATCCGCTCGTGCTTTCCTGTCTTGTACGTTTAAAAGCATTTTATCTTCTACTCAGACGTTTAATCTTAACTTTCTCCAGGTCATATGTTCATCAAACAGTTATACCTTGTAATTTATTCATTTAAAATATTTAACCCAAATTAAAATAAAGTCTGAATTAAGATAATCACTTAAAATAAATATACCAGAGAGCAAATAAGAAATCGTGCGTGGTGAGTCTGAAATTCTGTGCAAGAGATTGAGATTTTCAAAAATCGTATTCGAGAAAGAGAATAGATAGCAGAGACAAAAAGAAATAACGAAATTTCATGCCAAGTAAAAAGCTGTGTTTAGTATTCCTCAATGAAGAGCCATGCTTCTTACAAGTTTTTAGTTTTTATTTCTTACATGGCAGTATGTTTGACCAGTCTAATGGTACTTTTACCACTATCCGAATCTTGGATGGCCGTGACGCCGGCAACATTTGCCATTTTTTGGTCGCAATATGGTAGTGGAAACCGCCAACCGTAAAGACTATCGGTAAGAAAAAGAGAAAAGAACGAGAGGGTGAGAGTCTCTTCTTCGACTAAGTTGAAAATTCCTAAACTCTAATAATTTAATTAATCTTAAGTATCTTGAAACTTTATTTACTACAAACATAAATACTAAATTTACTTTTCATTGTTTTTAACTAAGCTCAGAGAAAAGTTTTTTCTCATAAATAGATAGTAACGATGCCTCCATTCAATATGGATCTATCTGCTGAGAGCGCCGTGTATGAGAATATTCCCTATGCTTATGCATAGCGCATAGTCTCATACACGACGCTGCCAGAAGATAGATTCATACTGAATGGAGGCGTCGAGTTATATTCCTCAAAAGATCTTTTATAGTCAAGAAGAAAAGAATTCATTTACTTACAGAAAAGTAAATGAAAATATTCTATTCAGTGAAAGGTCAGTCCACTGACTAAATTTTTTCTGGGGCCTTATCAAAACTTGAAGCTTTGCATCTAATCAAGTTCCACTATGATTTACTCACGGTAATAGTTTGCGACGATGTTTGGTTCAGTTTAAAAAATTATCGACTTAAAAATTTAGAATCATGAGGATTGTCTATAGTACATTATTCTAAAACATAGGTTAAGATACGAACTGAAGTTAGCAGACCAATTATTTCGAATTGTTTGCGCAATGCACATGCTCTGATTCAACAGTGATTGTAAACTAACTGGCCTGCCAACTTCAGTTTATAAAATAACCCTCAGGAATCTAAATTTTGAAGTCGATTAATTTTAAACAAAGCAAAATGCCTTCGTAAAATTTTAACAGCGAGTAAATTGTAGTGGAACTTAATTATGTACACAGCCTCTGATTTTTTGGAGATCTCAGGAAATCAACTATAAAGTGATACAATAAAAAATTTGAAGGTCAGCCAATCCTTATATCATCGTTAGATTTAATTTAAATATACATTTTGATACTTTAAATCCCTTCAAATGTGCTTGAAAAACGCCGCAATACACTCGTGCACCTTTTAATACAATTGAAAGCTAATATATAAATAATGTACGTAGTATTTAGAGGATAAATAAAACGTTAATAAACCAAAATTGATTATACCGATAACTCGGATTTTTTTAAAAATAAGCCCGCAACAAGTTTAAAGTAAAAGTCAGTGGAATGACCCTGGAGTAAGTTAACTGAATAGGAAAACATACTTGTCTTTATTTATAAATATTTAATCTGTGTGTTAAAATAAAGAGTGCGTTCTAAATATGAGTGAGTTAACTTCTGTTTTATATTGAAAATCAAAAACGAGTGATCATGTGCGATTAGTGATGGGCGCTGCTCGGTATTTCTCAGTCATGACCAATCCTGACCGGTCATGATGTTAAATGTTGATAAAATGCGGTCAGAACCAAATATCTCCGCCAGGAAAGGTTTTTTTTATAGCGAAAAGTGGTTTAGTTGTTAGGACATACCCTATGCTAAACTTGTACGAAAAGTTTTTCGGTTCTAAATGTTCCAGTTATTCTCATTTACCGCGGTCCTACTGGGAGCCGATGTCATTTTTTAGATGAGAGTTGCTCCCAGTGGGACCCTGCGGTGGTTGTGAACCTTTAGTTTTTAATTATATATATTTCCACATTATTCTCGAATCTTCTGGAGTTTCTAGTTTAAGGATTTCTTGAGTTTCTCCGTTTCCTTCTAATTTGCCTTGGATGAAATTGATCAGGAAAATAGAAATATCAGGATTGGGAATCATATGTTTAATTTAAATAAATTTCATAAAATCTTTGTAATATTTAACTTTATTGAACTTCTATTTAGATGTTTTGTGCTTTGGTTTCATCCTAATAGAGACCTAAACAAGCAATAATTATAATTCAAATGTAATATTTATCAAAAGTTTATTTAAGGAGAAGAATTTTCTTTTGAATTTTAGATGAAAAGTATTTCTTTGATATCTCCTTTTGTAATAAAATGAAATTTGATTCGAAGCAAAGAATGCCGTACATTGATGTAAATTTAATTATACGATTACTCTTTTGCGTAGAGTAACAAAGGTTTTTAAATATTTACGCAAAGGAATATGATTTGTAAATTGGCCATGGCTAACGGCTAGGTGTTCATTTTTTTATGATGAATAGTGAAAATCTTATGAAATTGATTAGCTGTTTATTGCTTTAATCCTGACATCGTATGACAGTAAGATTGACAACGGCATCAAGTATTACCCTGAAATTTAAAACGATAATTCTTTACATTGTATTGTTTATTGTATACTTAAGAAAATCAATAATGTAAGAGATGAAAACGATGTCCGCTTGTAGGGGCTATTTTTAATTTTTTATTGCTCAAAAGAATAAAGTAATTTCTTTTTTAAATAAAAACTACAGAAGATTGACATTTTAAACAATTTCATTGTAAATCATCATCACTACTTTTTTCAACCTAAACTCAGAAAGGTTGATTTGTGTAACCTAATTGCACAAACGAAAGAGACAACCAAAGCAATTTTACACTATTTTCTTTATTCTTTCTCCGCCTTCTTTATGCTTTTTTAAAAAAAATTATGTTTTGAAACATACTTCTTTTGAAGCCTTTTTGTGCGTGACAGTTTTTCCTTGAATAAAAAAGATTTTTTTTTATCAAAGACGCACTATTCAGATTAATTTGTGAAGAAATATGTTGAATTTCAGAAATTTATTACATTTCTTTAAACCAAGACTTTTTTTCAATTTCTAAAAATAGGGAAAGATTTTGTATACTTATCCGAGCAGGTCATTTTTTTGTAAGCAGTTCTACTTCAATTTAGACAGACATATACTTTTCAACTCATGAAATCTCATGGCGATGAAATATGGTCTTTTCGGTGGGAAATGAGGTCACACATATTTCAGTTAAAAAAAAAAAATCTACGATTTTACAAGTCCTGAAAATTTAAAGCTTGTCCCTACAAAAATAATTATAAATTTGTTCTTTAAATCTCTACAACTCTTGACCTAATCGATATATTTATCTTTCATTTTCAGATTTAGATCAGGTATATTAGAATTGTCTTTATATTTACTTAGCATATTAAAGTTCTCTCTTGCAAAATTCCGGAGAATTTCGTGACCAGCTTCAAAGTGAAGAAAATGGCATTGATTTTTATTCAAATATAAAAACACTATTGAAACCAAAAATTGCGCCTTCTCATTTCTTACGATTTTTCTTAAATTTGTACTTGTGTAAGGAAGGCATCCTGCAAGCTTAATGCGGGCCAAATCATTTTTCTGGCCAGGAGGATATGTTTGTTCAAAAAATTGATTTTTCTAATTTTTCGTAGAAAAGCCATATACTGACAGAATTTTTTCTAAATAAAAGAATGAAAGTAAAAACAAAATTGGATTTGAATAAAGGAAAAGATTTTTCTATTAAATACAACTTGATTTCCCCAGCTGAATTTTGAAGAGAAGGAAAATTTATGTTATGCCCAATTTCATTTCAAATTATGCAGAGAGGTGTAGGTTAGGGTAACCGAATACATTGGCCTTTAAACGCTTGTATCATTTTAGGATGAAAATAAAGGTTTAAGCATTTCATAGTTTAACCCGAAAAAAATTATTTTACTAATTACGAGCAATTAATTTTGACAATTAAATTGTCAAAATTTGACGAAAACTGACACATTTTTTTAAATGCTATATTTCTCTACTGATCACATATATTTGGATATCTATATTGACGTAAATGATGAAAAAACCATTCATCTATCGAATAATCGGAAGAAAATATACTGGATTTTCTCAAAAAATCCACCTTCTAAATTTTGTATGTTCTTATGGAATATTGATGACCATCTGCATGACATTGTTCATGAATTATTTTTCATGTAACTCATTTGTTCAGGAAGAAAATTTTTTGTTGTCAAAAATGTTTTGTGAAAGCTGATGAGAAAAAGGGCGAACTTCTTTATCACCGCTGAATAAATTTGAACCAAAATGTTGTTCTTTGTACATTTTTATATACATACACAATTAAAAATATATTGCGTATGACATGTCGATAAAAATAAAATCAATGTTCCATGAAAATTACAAAAAATTTAAAGAATTATAATTAACTGAAAAATAAGTGATCTATTTAGAGATTGCGCAGTTTGCACTTTGCACGTGCAAAATATTTGTAACGATTCTTTTTCAAAAATGAAGAAAATTGAGAGAATGAGCGAAGTGCAGAGGCAGCTATAATTAAAAAATTTAATATTCAAATCCATGGAATGAAAGTTTTCAAAGAGTGTAAAAGACTTTTTGGTACAAGTTTCAATTCTAAATACATTATTACTCTTTACATTTGCCCTTCTTCTTAGCACTTCACGCAAAAAATGTTATTTGAACAAAAAATTGTATTTGCTGAAAAAATGGTTTACCTTCGAATTATGTATGAGAAATGTAGTGCACGGTGTCAGCAATATTTCCGAAAAATATAAAAATAGTAAGATGTGGGCTTTTTAAGAAAATGTAGTTTCAAATTTCCAATGTATTTAGACAAATAACCGCAATTGCGCTATTTTCGAAAATTGTTATATTTCCATTAGATTATTCCATATATCGAGGATTCCCTTATCATTTACAAAAATCAATGTCCAAATACGTGTAATCAGTAGAAAAATGCTGTATTTTACATCAAAGTCTGTCATTTTCCGATAGATTAAGGCCATAAAATACGTAACCCTTTATTTTTACTGTAAAATAAAGGAACGCTCCTTCACCAATCATCTCGTGGTTCCTGACCATTTTTAGGAGAGGATCTCTGCCATTGGCAACGACATAAGCTGTACTTACAACAATTCGGTTATGAAGACACTGAAGTTTCAGAAGTCCGCGTCCGCCTTGACGGCATGAAATGTATAATCGCAGAAAATTTTTAAGTTAAAAACTGCAAAAAAATAAAAAAATGATCATCTTCAAATGAGTTTTTTACTCGTAGCAACCAACAACAAATGAATGAAGAATTATTAGAAATATAATTTCGGACATCTATTAGGCAACTGAAAATTATATCGAAATGAAATCTGCTTTCTGATGAATAATTTTATGCACCAAAATCAGAGCATAAAAGTATTCACAAATCAAAATTAGATTTTAGAAAATATTTTGTTTACACATTCACCGCACCGCTTTTACTACAATGTATAGAAACTGGCCGCCAGATATGAAAAAAAGTCAAGGAAGCAAAAATTTTCTTTGGAAAAATTGCTACAAAAATACCCTCTTACTATTTTTAATCTCAATTCGTTTTATATTTGTCTAAGACTAAAACAGGTTGACAGCGAAATGTATAATAATATCTGATTTTATAAAAAAAACGTCTAATCATGCAATTAATAATTAACTGCTAAGATAATGATGAGTTCGGACCTGGCCTTGGTGGGGTGGCCTAAGAACTCCCGCGGGTAGCGACGATCTGGAAGCCGCAGTGATGACGAACCTTAATGGGTAGGAGTTCATGGTTAATAAAGTGGAAGTATCGGAGTGAATTCGACTAAGAGACATCGTCCCGAGGTTTAAGGACTGCCGTTTTACAAGCAACTCACTTGAAATCGATTTTCTTGAAAGTCCGCGAAATTATTATCCTAGTGAACCTCTTATAATTCCCGCAAAAGAACGTCTCTGGTACGATAGGTTGTCAGAATACAGTGGTTCGAATTTTCTATTTTTAACCACGCATGCTGATACTCCATTAATGATAACTTCTACAAAAATCATCAGAATTAATTTTTTTGTGGGGTTTCTGTAATATTTTTTTCATCAGCTTTACGCTGAAGAAAATGCTTTTGCATTAAAAAAATGATTTAAGTTTTATTTTTCAATTTGAAACATAATTTTCAGGTTTTTTCCAAGTGAAGCCGCTAATTTTTTTCCAAAGTTATGTTTAAAAAAAGCTTGCCTCTTTCTCTTTAAAATGAGCCATGGTTAAAAATGGTGCTAAGGAAATTGGTGGAGATATGTAACATTTCTTGCGCGCGGCTTCTGCATCGTGAGTGCATGAGCAAACACTGTGCCTGGCACACAAAAATACCACTCTTGCGTTCCCTTTGCTGAATTAACTCTGATGTTGAAAAAATATTCATGTTCAACATATGATGGTTTCCCGAAAAAAACGGCGAGACAAAGAAGAAAGAGAAGTGCACTTATTACACTGCATGTACATACAGTGTAAGAAGCAAATTACTTGACTCAGCTGTCGATGTGAGGGGCGACGGGACTCACACGAAAAATCACCCCGAATTCTAAATTTAATTTGATTTCAAATTTCACGCGAACCAAAATAATAGTTTTACTAATAAATGATAAAAAGTATTTGAAGAACTACCTTGGACAGTTCGTCGTTATCATCGCGCTTAGCTCCACTGCGACGCAGGAGCCACGCGCATGAAACTATATATTTCCATCAATTTCTTTCGCGCCATTTTCGATAATGGCTCAATTTGAAGAGAAAAAGTCAAGCTTTTTTTTAAATATAATTTTGGGAAAAAGTTAGCGGCCGCACTTGAAAAAAAACTAAAAGAAATGTTTTAAATTGAAAAATGAAGCTTATAGTATATTACGACTCAAGGCCAGAAAGTTGGATTTCCAGGTGTGTGTGATATGAAGGCCGAGGCGAAGCCCCCATAAAAAAGTTAATTTGGATAAATTTTATAGAATTAATGGTTACTTGAATATCAGTGTTCGATTTTTTTTAAATCGAAAAGCATTTTCCCTTTTCAAGAAAGGCTTTTTTTGACCACCCTAATATTTATAATTAAAATTTTGTCATAACGGCAACCGCGGGATTTCATCGGGAGAGGGGGCCATTCCAGAAAATTGCAGCCGCTCCCAGCGAAACCGCGGTAACATTTCAGTTGCAACCACGTCTTACGATCGTGAGATAGGTGATTACAGTCTGTGATGGACTCAATACAACGATCCGGCAAAAGTCTCGTGCGCCCTGAGGACACAGAGCGACACAAGGACGACCGCCTTCTGCACTTTCCCCGCAAGTGTCTCGGTATTTCGTTGACACACAGCTTTGCTTTTTAGGCTATGAACCAGTGAAAGCTTGGCACCTCTAAACGCAAGAGATGATCAGAACGTCTAGGTTGACAGAATATTCTGGGTATCAAAACAGGAAAACATATGTTCCTTCTTGATTAGTCTTACGATCCATTTTTAAAATAAAACCCAGGGTTAATAAAACCAAATGTAAAAATTTAATAGTCTTTATAATACAAAAAAAAAAACGTTTCGGCCATTCCGTGAACCTTTTACAGGTAATTAACCTAATATCGAGACAGAAAGTCCTGGCACTTGAGAAAAAGTAGCTCTATCTAAGTGAAAAAAAAATTGCATTGAGTTCGCATTTAGCAAAGCTGATTCGAAATCTTTCTACCTGTTCAACGACGTTTCTCGTATCTCGGTGAAAAAATTTTTGTTGTGAGAGCAACAAATCTGGAGGAAATCACTAGATTTAGAAGGTCAAATTTCAGCTGTTCCTAAAGTCGCAAAAATTGTCCGGAACAAATGAAAAAAATTCAAATGGATTACTTGTCTATTAGCGGTATATAAGTATAAAGTATATAAATTTTACTTTTTTATGAGTGTTTTGGAAATCTTCCTAAGGCCATGTGACGAGTGGGTCACGTGACCGGCTTCCTACCTTACCGACAGTTTTTTTATTTGTAAACTTATTTTCACACGAATGGCCACATCGAGTTGAAAATTGGGGATAATAAATACCAAGCACTAAGAAACGCAACTATGGTCCTAAATTTTTATAATTATGAAAAAAGGAAAAAAATTTATTTAAAAGAAAAAAAAAAACACTTTTCATAATCATAAAAATTTAGGAACAGAGCCGCGTTTCTTAGTGCTTCTTATTTATTATCCCAAATTTTCAACTCGATGTGGCTATATGACGCAGTAGAAATTGCCAGGACAAAGCAAAATATAACCTTGAAAGTATTTACGCGAAAAATTCTTGAGATAAGAAGTAACCTTAAACCTATTGTTACATGCATTTGGCTGGCACAATTGCGCAATATTACTCGGTGACCTTAGCTGTAGAAGGTTCTCGATGTCGGTAAAGTAGGTCCAGTACCCCTCTTGTATCAATGTCTGTAAGGTAGGAATGCATGATGGCGTCATCAAGAATGTCGGTAAGGTAGGAATGCATGATTCCGTCGTCAGGACCCATCGAGAATGTTCTGGAAGCTTAGCACAGACATGAACCACTTTTCTAGACAAATTTAGCACGGACAAGAACCACTACAGCTAGAATCTTCTCGATGGCGGTAAATTAGGATTCTTGAGTTAGAACCGGCCTAGCTCATCTACTCATTAGTCAGGAAACGACAGATAATTTACAAGCTGAAAGAGAAGAGTTGAGACGATTAAATAATACTCAGCGTGAGGAGATCACGAGATTACAAATACCAAACAATCAGCAGCCTAAATACGAACAGGGGGATGACGCGGGTCAGGTTATCAATAATTTAGTGAGCGGTTTAAAAACTTTGAACATTGATGTTAAATTACCTAAATTTGAAAATGACTTAGGAAAAAATCCAACTCAATTCTTAGGATCGTTAGAAAAATATTTTAATGCTAAACAAATCCCAGAAATACAAAAATTATGACTTGTCGAAAATTCTTTAGAAGGTAGATCAAGATAATGGTTCGACATACATCGTGATAGTTGTGTGAACTATACCGCGTTTAAAACTCGATTTTTAAACGAGTTGTATTCAATCCCAACTAGGGTCAAAATAAAGTCTCAATAGTCAGCGAGACGGTTTGATCCCAGCAGGGGAAACCTGCAAGCTTTCTTCCTTCTGTAATATAAAGAAACTCAATATTTTTTACCAGCTTTGGAATCGTATGAAATCAACTATAGTACCATACAACCACTTCCATTAAGAGTCCGTGAAGCGTTGACCGCTGTCGACTATTCTGACTAAATGAAGTTACACAAGCCTTAGCTCATCTTGACTTGACACATGAAGAACGTGAGAATGGTAGAAAGCGTCAACATAATCAAATTCAAAACAATAATTTTGAAAATAAAGATTTAAAGTCTAATATCCATGGGTTATATACTAATGCAAATCGGTTTAATGAATTTTCAAACAATTCAGGATATGAAAATGAAGCTCAAAATTCAAATTATAACTTGTGTTCCAGCAAGCATCATCCATGCAATTCTAACAGCATGGGTTATGGTAATGCACAGACACGCGCTTATCATGCAATGAATGCAGTCATGGTTCAACCTCACTTCGGTTATAATTCGCATTCAGGCCTGCTACCAGATTTGAGTGCCACCCCCCCAATACTTTTGCACAATCAAATAATTTAAACTGAATAATAACTCGGTGTGTTCGGGTCCGGCGGCGCGTCAGGGGCCTTATGAGGTTTTTGGGGACCTGGAAAATGATATTATCGATTAACCTAAAAAAGGGGAACCCCCAGAATTTTCAAAAATACAAAAATATTTAATGCTACTTATTTCTGTTTTTAATTTTCCGACTCCTGTTCTTACTGATACCGGTAGTCAAATTACGTGCATTTCTGAACAATTGTATAAATATTTATAAAATCATGGGAAAATGGTAGAATTGCCGGTTTCAAATGTTTTACTTGTCACAGATATTGAAAAGAAAATTACAAGAATAAATAAGCAAGTTCTTTTGAATGTCAGATTTGGAAATTATGAAAAATCAATACCGTTTCTAGTAGTTCCCGGTCTATCGAATAAAATGATCTTAGGTAATGACTGTATATTGGATAATAAGGTGGTGCTCGATTATGATAAGAAGCAAGTCATAATTAACGGGTATTGTGTTCCCGGGGAGTTGGCTTTGTACGGTCGGGCTTCGTTCGAGAGAGGGTTCTGATCACATAATGATGATTACACTTTTATACAAATAATAACTATTCCTAAATTTTGTTTTAATTCTTCAAAACTAATCGACTCTCAGGTCACCTAAATGTAGGACACGCCATAATATTGAATTTATTGATGTAGATGAACATAAAAACGATCCAATCAATAATATTGTTGATAATGTGCTTACTGATAATGGTTTATTTAATAATTATTTGAATGACTATTGTACTGATGATTTAAATTGTATTTCATCTTTGTTTCAATCTGAGGATTATTGCAAGGATCATGGTGATTTGATTTCTTGTGTAAACAATTCGATTCACGTATCTGGTCTTAAAAATGGAGAACAAGATCTCGTAGATAAACAAGAGCTCACGAATATAATTAACGATGACAAAGGGGAAACTAATTTGTTGTCTTTCATAAATTTATATGATCACGATTATGATAAGGATCATGCTGTGGAAAACATTATCAATGAAAATGATTTAAAGGATCTAGAATTATCTCAGTTGAATATCTTTCATTGAAATAAAGTTTATAATGATTCTGAAAATGATACTTTCTTGAACTACATTCGATCGATCGCGGAATCGCTTACATCGCTAACTCCTAGGGAACGCGAAACTTTCGTTAAAAGATTATCTCAATTCAAAAAACTTTTTTCACATAAAGATCAAAGTGCCGGTAATTATGAATATCAATTTGAAATAAAACCTCATAAAACGATTGTTCATAGATCATATCCGATTCCTTTGAAACATCGTACTTCAGTCGATGAGGAAAATGAAAGAATGCTCTCTGCAGGGATAATTGAAAGGTCGACAAGTTCGTATTGCAACCCTTTGCGCATAGCAGTTAAAATCGATGACAATATTCGTATTTGCCTAGATGCCTGATTTATCAATAACATTATTGAATCTGAAAATGAAGCACCACCTTTGATTATGGAGATTGCCGAGAAATTTCATGATGTAATATATACAGGGTGTCCCAGTACTCAAGGTACATTTTTATATTTTTGAATTCCTCATAAAAAATTGAGTTGAAAATACTAATAAAAATTTGTTGTAAAGTTAATAATTAATGAGTAGTTAACAATTAAAGATTAACCAATCACAAGCATGTGTTAGATGGACGACATTCCATATGTCACTGATGAGGGTGTGTGCGCAAAAGAGTAATTTTAAATTTGCAGGAGGTTGTGAATATCAATGGTGCAACTTCGTCAGGAACCACGAGATGGTTGGCAAAGGAGCGTTCCTTTACAAAGCCGCGGAGCAGGCAGCTGAGACCCTTGGCCTAAATTTCAACGTCAGAAGTGAGGAAAGTGCATTGCTCTATCTAGGTGCTTCACTTCTGAAAGCCAAAGTGAAGAAAGCAGAAGTTGAAAAATTCCACCAACAGCTACTTGGCAAGAAAATGCACGGAAATTTTCACAAGAATGTAGAAAAACAGTCCTTGTCGAAGGAGACAACTTTTGCTTTTTTTTAGATCATCAGGGCTTAAATCAGATACAGAAGGTTTGATTTTTGCATCCCAGAAAAGTGTCATTTCTACCTAAGTATACTGTGACCGCATTTTATGTCAAGAAGATTCCAGCGATATGTGCAGAGCGTATCATGCACAAGCAGAGTACCATCTTTGTTTTCGTTGCACACACGAAGCCTGACATTGTTCTCTAAAACTTTGAGAAATAAATCATATTGGTGATCGAATTTTCGGCTCCGGCTGACTACAACATCACTGCCAATGAGAAGGAAAGGAGGAAAGGTATCAACACCTTAGAAGGGAGTTGCAACGACTGTATCCAGAACATTCGATTCAAGTAATTGTCCTTGTGATTGGTGCTCTCGGAGGTGCGCAACGATCACTGGTTCGTAACCTTGAAGACCTTCCCGCGTGTCGCAAATATGCCAAGGAACTTGCGAGATGGATGCAGAAAGCTATCATCCGCAGTTCTATTGGGAGCCGTTGTAATTTTTAGATGACAGTTGCTCTCAGTGGGACCCTGCGATGGTTGTCTAACCTTTTTGTTTTAATTACATATATGAAGATATTTTGTAGAAAATTCCCTTTCTCACTAAATGAGTAGCGTATACTTTCATCTATTTTGACAAAAATGAGGATCACGCCCGGTAATCTATTCCTTGCTTTTGCCGTTTTCCCTAAATCTATTGGTAAACATATAATAATATAACACAATATCATATTTATTACTAAAGTACACTAGAAAGTAAAACCGAGAAATTTTCAAATTTGCGAACATTTTTAGACAAGAAATATTATTTTTATTGGCAAAAATTATATTTAAACCAATTAATTGAATTCTTCAGCCACCCACACTACAAGGTTGAAAGCTGAACTGCATTATTGAAATTAATTTTGTTATTTGAGGATTCGTAGTTGAAGTTAAAAATGTACCTTTTCGCTTCATCATTTATCTATTCTGTAGACAATTCATTTTTGCTTTGGCTGAAAAAAGAATTTCTGGATGAAAATGTAAGAAATTCGTTTTTGGTTCATAAATTTTTTGTAAATTTAATTAGTTGTTGATATATGCATATATTTTGTTAAAGATTCGTCTTTTGGTTCAAAAATACATCACTTTCGGTAAATATATAATTATTTCTTATTTAAAATTTGCAAATATTTCATTTGATAATCATAATTGACGTGATATCGGATAATACTAGTGAAAAAGCCGATTACTTTTCTTGAGAGATACATATAGATTACTTTTATGTTTTGATGAAGTATTTTGTAGCAAAAATGCTATTAAATAGGATTTTTAAGAATATTGGTTTGCAATGTGAAGTCTACGTGCCACATTATTAACATTTTTGAAGAAAAAGGCCTTATCTAATTTAAACATTGGACTGCTTTCATCTGCGTAAAATTAATACCTGCAACTTATTTGTCAAACAAATATTTCTGTTGACTTACTCCTTATACATTATTGCATTCTCTGAGATTCTTAATTTATAATAATATAATTACATAAGTTTACTGTCTACTCTACTAAATTTAAGTGGTACTAATTAAAGTTCCTCACCACATCAAGCCCCAGAATTATCCATATAGGCACATTTGAAAAAAGAGGATTTTTCATAATCTGGTCTTAATCTTGAACGTTATTCTTAATTTTGTTAATTAGTAGAGGATAAAAAAATATCAGAATGTCATGATAATTATGTGGAAAACCTATCATACAGTCATTAGTATAAAATACATTGTAAGCTCTTTGAAAATAAACTGTGATTATTACTGATATAGTTTCTTAGCTACTTTAGGACTTTCTTACCTCAATCAGGATTTTATAGTTTTTTTTTGTTTTTTTTTCATCGAAAACTTCATACCTCACAAGAATCAATTGTGATCGATCTTTGTCGAATTTCAACTTTTAGATGGTGAAATATTCAATTTGATCGAAAAAATTTGGGAGTTTTCTACATATTTCAGAAAAAAATATCTCTTGGAAAGAAAAACTGAGGAATCCGTGATTTATAGTGTATTTAAATCAGTTTTTGAAACAATCAACTTTTAAAATTAAGTCATTCACTTATCCCAAAACTACCATTTCAAATTATTATTATTATTTTGAAGTTGATCAACATAGCTTAATTGTGTAGATAACTTTTATTCAGCTTAAGGTTATCATTTATAAATAGGGGAGACCGGGGCGAGTGCAACCACTTTTCATTTTTCGATTTCTTATATTTTTTGTGACAAACTTTTTTAAAACATATTATTGTTAACTTGTTTTGTACACCTTAGGCTTATATAACTCCAAGTATCAACAATTTAGTTTGAAAACTGAGTCAATTAAAACCGAAATTAGATGGTGCGGAAAATGGTTCAACTCGCCCAAGGCCCGGGGCAAGTTGTACATTCATGCGGGGCGAGTTGCACCACTTTAGCGGAGTCAATAATTTTGAAATCGTGATTAAAATCTTCAATCACTTATTACAATACATACCTTTTTTAGCGGAGTAGAACCTTTTTTTCATTTTTTTTTGTCCTGTTCTTTTACTTTTTTACTTATTTTTTAGTCTTCGTCTCTTCTCCGTTTCTTTTTTCTCTGTCGCCTTTTTTGAGTTACAAAAGTCCTTCAAAATATGTGACGCGATCCGAGAAAAGGGACCTACCAGGCAAAAGTGAAATTTTACAGGGCAGTCGATTGATGAAATCTTGAGCTCGAAGTCGTGTGGTGGAGAAGTCTCAGAGGAGAATTCTCTCACCCACTCCTTACAGTTCGACCGTGGGTCCCTACTCTCTTCTCTCGTTCGCGCGCCGGCAATCCAGTCCAAGTTCTCCCGTCTATTGTCCTGTGCTGCAGAATTTTCGTTAGAATTTTTTTTAAATCCAGAAAAGAAAATGATTTTTCACCATAAGTGTATTTGGACATTATTCCTTATTTTTTAAGAATTAGTACGTGACGTCACGAAGGTACCATAAAGCAGTAAAGATTATGGTTATGGGCCTGACTCGTGATGACCCTAATATTGATGGGATATTGGGGGTTTAAACTGCTGGCTGGGACAAAAGGACTGTGGTCTTCTGGGGACCAGAAAGGTCAGTTTAAGATCACTTTGAGACAGGCCTATACCTGTCTATACTGTAGTCTTAAGTTGGTCTTTCTTTTCACGAGGGTTCTGCCTCTTTTGCCTCTTTTCTTCTGCCTTTTTTCTTTTCTTCTCTTTCTCCATCTTCTCAACTTCTGCCTCTTTTCCCCGTTCGTTTTCTTCCTTTCAAAGAAGTCAAGGTACTTCTTATGGGCTAAATGTCATTTTGTTATTAACTTCTGCATTAAAAGAAACAGGTGTAATTTATTTTTGAAATTCTTTGTCGAATGAAAAACTGTAAGCCGCGCATTCAAAGTTCTTTCTTTCATTTGCTGCTTTATCGTCACTAAGAACTCGTTGATAATTCGAGAATACTCGTTCGACATCTGCATTCCCGTGAGATATGTACAAAAACATTTCAACAACTTGATTGATCAGGGGAAACTTTAAATTGTCACTATTTAGGTTTCTAATATTAAAAACACTCTTCTCCCAATATTGATCGATTCGAAGTATACTTTGGCACTTTCTACATTCGTAACAATTTTCATTCGTCTACAAGAGCCGAAGTGGAAAAGTCCTGAAGAGGTAAAAGTTCGGATATTTTAACTACAGCCATCGCGCTACTGCTACTTTTGATTTAAGACGGTTACAAAGATCTTAACGCATGAAGTAGTCTTTCATGTGGATAAGCTCGCAAAGAGTATTTCGATATAATGTGGAGTGCGGCCGCTTTGTAGTGATTTTTTACGTTTGATAGAAAAATTAACTTTTCTTTTGGATGTAGATCCTTCATACACGACTTGGTTTCAGCGTTCAGAACGATCGATTCTTCAGACATTGAATGAGAATTTTCAAAATGTTCCTCTACTTTCAGATTATTTTGCTAAAAATCCTTCACACTTTCAGCCTTTCAAATACGAGCTGCTAAAGTGATTAGCAGTTTCTAAATTTTTTCAAAGAGAATACGAATCAGGGGTTCCCGTTTTCAAATCAACAGACAAAATCGTTCAAAAAGTGCCGCACTGTCTATAACAAAGTGAAGTTTTGCTTTCATACCTGCTTGTCGGAGGAGCATGCAGATAGATAGATAATATGTTTACGAAGCTTTCAAAGTTTTGCAACCTATATTGCTTGGAAGAAACTGCAAGAAGTATCCAATCAGAGTGGGCCAGAGATTCTTTCCTCGAAATTCTCTTACATATTTTTGGTAAACCGAAAATTCATCGATTGTAGTGAGGTGACATTATTTAAAACTTGTCTACTAAAGTACTGGGTCACACACAATATTACAACAATCAACTCATGCCAGTTGTCCCTAACATACTACACCAAATTTACATCAATTTTCCCGAAAAGAGTGGAACACACGGCTCAGGAATCAGAGAGAAGGAAGTTTTAAAATGGACTCTTGTGATAGTTTCGCGCCCTTAATTAGACCAATGAATTTAAAGTATTCCGAAATTCTTAAGGAAGCAGATACTGAGACAATTTTTCGGTATGTTGTGATTCGTTGAGATGGTAGATCTATTATTTTAGCCAATCAGCGAAGAAGTTAAAAAATATTTTCAAATGGAAAGTAAACAAATAGTATCATTGGCGGACAATTGTGAGAGAATTATACTGAGTGTATTTTTTCAAATAGTAGGAAAATAGTGTAGTCGTTCAAAAAAAGTGTAAAATAGTGTAAATAGTATAGTGAGTCCGAGGCCTGGAATTAGGGTCTCATTCACACATTCCAACCATTCTTTCATCGGTCTGCCTCTGGGTACGCTGCCATTTACTTTACCTTGATATACTGGTTTCGTCAGTCGTTTATCTTTTATTCTCTGAACATTCCCCAATCATCTTAACAAATTTCTTTTATAGTGTATAAATTCCTATATTCCCCATGAGCACCTTAAACCACTATAGAATCTGTTACAATCCACTGAAATCCCGTGAATTCTAGTGATGTCTTTGGAATCCCATCAAATATTGTTAAATCCTCCAAAATTTCTTAAAATTCGTGGGAATACCTTGCAATCCCTTCAAATATTTGAAATCGTTACAATACTTTAAATCCCCTTTAGTCTTTAAAATTCCGTGAAATCGTTTGACACCTGATAAAATCTTTTCATAACTCCTTCAACTGGATTAAAATACTTTGCAATTCCTTTACACTATTGAAATTATGAGGAATTCTTCCAAATATTAGGACTTCCTATAAAATTTATAAAATTCAGATGAAATACTTTAAAATCCCGTGAGAGCATGAGAAATTCTTGAAATGCACTTTGAATCGCTTAAAATATTTTAAATCAAGTGTAATTTTGGAAATCCTATAAAAAAAATTCAATTTCTTGTAATTTATTGAAAATCCTCGAAAGCTTTACAATTTTGAAATCTGGTGTACATGTTTAGAGAAAATTTAAACCACATTAGTCTGGGAGTTACTGCGATAGTGATTGAAAATCTACGTTAGTAGACAATACTTTTATTTCAACATAATTTTTTTTTCTCTGAGTAATTTATAAAGCATTAGATCAAAAATATAAAAGCACTACATAAATTTGCCACGTAAAACCCCGTATTCCCTAGAACGTACTTAGCAAAAAGCTGGATTTTTTATGCAGTTTTTGTTTTGAAAATCGCATATTGAGTCCTAAATTTTCTGACAATTTTTAATGGAGACTGCATATAAATTGTCAATTGTTTTTAACGTGACATGGAACTGTCTCATATGAAATGTAAATATCTCAGAAGTCTATATTATATATATGATATGAAAAAAAGTCGGGAGAAGAAAAACGTTTCTTTTTGAGAGCCCTATAAGACTATCATAACAACTTTTTGAATTTTTTCGAATAATCGAAAATTCAAATTTTGATCGCACAAAAAAATAATGAAAAATGAAAAATTCCATTTTGCGGTCAAACAAATTTATTATTAATCACTTTTTGATAGGACGCGTAGTTGTTGTTTTATTCGTGAAAAATAACACTTGGAATAAAAAAATTTAATGTTTTGGAAGACGACACAAGGAAAGAAAAAAAATAATATCTAAACTTGTTCACTCAAAGTGGGCGGTTGCCCGGCCCAGGGTGGTATCCTCCGACCGCGGTCGGGGACGTGTGAAAGTTGAGGGTCATTTCTCCTGGTTTTTCACACATTTTGTGTCACAGGAAAGTCAAAATTTTTTTTGACGAAAATCAACCTGACATCGCTTTACACGTATAATGTTAAAGAATATTTCTGTCTTTGACTCAACATTCTGCGATTTTTTCTCGCCAGGTGTCAGGACTTTAGAATCCGACTTTAGGTGTAGACATTCTTGAATGCACCCAACTAGGTCTGGTAAAAATGAAACGTCCCGAACCCGTTTTAGTTGTCCTTAGATACACAGAACGCACTTTGGGAAAAATAAAACTTCCTTTCTGAGATAAAAAATATCATTTTTATTGAGGCCCATTCTAAAACACAGAATCGTCGTCAAAGTCAAGGATGACAAAAAGCAGGTATCATATACAGTCCAAACTCCGAGCATTGCCGCGACCGATGCATTCACTGAGAAAAAAATCTGCTTCTCCCAGTACGATACGTCGTGTTGAAAGTTTTCGTTTTGCCGTAACACGACGATCGTGTTCGCACAACACGATGCAAGTTTTGGGACAATACTTCTTTAAGTGTTACGGAAAAACGATGGGATCGTTTTGTGGCAACACGATCATCGTTTTGAGACGTTGAAAGAAAATGCAAACATGAGAGGCACTGTGTTCTCTGAAGTGGCGAGGCATACCGCCCTGTTGTTCACCTCTGTCTCGGAAATTGCAAGTCACTCACATTTGCACCTTTTTCTATCTGCCCTCTTTTTTTAATAAAAGAGGACGACGGGAGTATTCAGTGTTTCATAGAAATATACGATAATACTTTGTCCAACACTCGCGATGGAAATGAGGCTGAGGAGGAGGTTGTCGAGAGTGGACGAATTTGTCGATTTCTCATCTGAATGACGTCACAGTGGCCGAAGTGAGTACTTTTCCCACTATTGGGAACTTTGACTACTTTAACGTCATTAGTTGAGGAATCGGCAACTTCGTCGTATCGAGACGAGCCTCCGAAGTCGCATTTCCATCGTTGGCGATTGACAAAATAATTTACAATCACGAATTCCAATTCAACAATATTTTATCACTAAAATTCGAAAAGATAACAATTAAAATTCGTTACAATCGATGAATTCAAACACACAAAAGTTTAAATTGAAATTATTGGAATTCGTACAATCTCAAATTAAAATTTCTATATTTCTAAAACTAAGCGGGTGAAATAGAAAAATTACTAATTTAGATCATTTAAAATATAACAAATTTGGAATATTTTTGCAAATTGAAACTTAATGTTGGACACTTTTAATTTGGAAGTATTTTTTATTCTTAATTTTCTAACTTAAAGCACTTAACAGGGCGGCCGCAGGTCAATGAAAACCTGAGAATCAGGGAAAAGTCAGGAAATTTAGTTGGTCAGGGAATGTCAGGGATTTTGAAAAAATGGAAAGTCAGGGAATTTCTGTAAGAAGCTCTTTAAGTAACTGTCAAGAATAATTACAGCTGCCACACAGTCACTTTTAGGCGCTTTTTTTCAAATCACTTTTGAGTCACTTTTTTAAGATCAAGCCCCAAAAGTCACGTTTTAAAATGAGAAACACTTTATTAACTTTTATTTCAATAAATTAACCCATGGGTTAGTCTCTATTGAATATACCTGTTTCTGATTTTTTTTAAATTTTTAAAATTCCAAGGAATTTTGAATTGATTTCAATAATTTGAAGGCATTTTAAAGGATTCTAGGATATTTTTGAAAACTCCAAGGAATTTTCATAAGCTTTAAAAAGTTTCAATGGATTTCACAAGATTTGAAATATTTTAGGGTATTTCAAATGATTCCAAGGAATTTTACATAGAATTCTATAATTCGAACGGATTCCAAAGAGTTTTAAAGATTTCAAAGGATTAGAAATATTTTAGAGTATTTGTAAAAATTCCAAGAAATTTTTAAGGCCTTTAAAAAATTTCAAGGGATTTCAACAGATTTAAAAGTATTTCAAACAATTTTAGGTTAATTCAATGGGATTTCAATAATTTAATGGGATTTCAAAGGATATGAAATATTTTAGAGAATTTTTAAAGACCCCAAGGAAGTTTTAATTTACTTGAATAATTTGAAGAGATTTCAAAGGTTTTAAAATATAGGAGGTTATTTAAAAATATTAAAAGGGATTTTTAATAGATTTTGAATAATTTGAAGCCATTGCAAAAGTTTTTCGATTTCCAAAAGTAATTTGAAGGGATTCCAAGAGATTTTAAAGATTTGAGGGTATTTTTAAAACTTCCAAGGATTTGAAATATTTCAGGCCATTTTAAAAGATTCCAAGGCGTCTTCAAGAGCTTGAAACTGTTTCAAGGGATTTCAACAGATTTCAAATGATTATAAATATTTTAGGGTATTTTTGAGAATTCCAAGAAAATTTCAAGTGGTTTAAAAAATTGCAAGGGCTTCCAAAGTATCTTAAAGGTCTTACAAGACCTTTTAAGGGATTTGAAATATTTTAGGCTATTTTAAAAGATTCCAAGTAATTTTCCATTGATTTCAATAATTTGAAGGGATTCCAACAAATTTTAAAGATTTTAGGGTATTTTTATAACTTTCAACGATTTGAAATATTTTATGGCATTTCAAAATATTCCAAGACGTTTTCAAGAGATTGGAAAAGTTTCAAAGGATTTTAAAAGTTCTCGAGGTATTTTAACACATTTTCCAGGATTTGAGGAAATATCCGGTTTTATAGAATTTCCCGGAATTTTATAAAATATTTTAATGTATTTCAAAGAATTTATTCAAAAGAAGTGAGGGAATTCGTAGGGTTTAAAGATTGCAAGGGATTTTCAAATATTGTTTGCTATTCATTTGGAATTCACTCTCAATTCGTTTTAATTTATTCTTTAAAATACTTTTGAATTCTTTTCGATTCCCGTGAATTCTTCGAATATCATTTCAAACAAATCAAAAGTCTCGAAAAATAAAATTCCCGATACTGTAAAATTCCTGTATAATAAAATTTCCGAATAATAAAATCCCGAATTGGAAAATTCCCGAATAATAAAATTCCCAATTTGGACAATTC
Source organism: Andricus grossulariae (assembly GCA_011634705.1). Lineage (NCBI taxonomy): Eukaryota > Metazoa > Arthropoda > Insecta > Hymenoptera > Cynipidae > Andricus > Andricus grossulariae. The sequence goes on from JAABKJ010075445.1 coordinate 39,071,541, forward strand.
TCGAATAATAAAATTCCCGAACAGTTGCCACACAGTCACTTTTAGTCGCTTTTTTCAAAATCACTTTTGAGTCACTTTTTTAAGATCAAGTCCCTATAGTCACTGTGAATAATGGAAATCTACATTATCGACCAAAGTTAAATCCTCTAATACAGAAAAATTATTTTCGTCATACAGACCTGATGGATGTATAAATTTAAATTTATTAAATTCAAAGTTATTCAGAAGAAAAGGAGCTCTCTCCTTTCGCTCCACTGGTATTCGAACACCAAATCAACTGATTTCCGGTCAGGTGCTCTAAACATTTGTGCTACAGAGAGATTCAAGAAAGATACTGTTTTCCGATATACGCTGATATTAGCAAGTTGTTACATAATCAATATTTTTAAATAGGAATTGGTATTATCATCGGAGATAGTTATTATCGATCCGTTGATAAATCCAATCACACATACTGTGAATAATGGAAATCTACATTATCGAACAAAGTTAAATCCTCTAATACAGCAAAATTATTTTCGTCATACAGACTAGATGGAGGTATAAATTAAAAGTTATTAAATTCAAATTTATTCAGAAAAAAAGGATCTCTCTCCTCTTGATGATAATACAGATTCATATTCAAAAATATTGACAGATTTATAGCATTTTCAAAATCTACCCAAAAAAGCGAAAATCAACATTTTGAGCAAATTAAAGCATGATATGAAAAAAGTGAAGTGAACAAATGTGTTACTTTTTAGTAGTCCTACAAGATACTCATGACGAGTTTTTCAGTGTTCTTAAAAAATCGAAAATTTCAATTTTATTGGCACAGCAAATAAAGAATTATTTCATTCTCATCATAATGAGAAGGTATCTGTTTTATGTGAAAATTGAGTTTCGTGCATTCCATTAAATTTCGACGTTTTAAGGCCTCCTGAGTCAGAAAAAAATAGTTCTTACGTCGGTGTCTGTTCGTCTGTCGTTGTCGTCGTCGTCGTCTGTATGTCGGATTAATTTTAAAAGACTTATCGGATTGGATTGTGCTTTGGCACACAGTTTCAGAAACAAAAAATAAAGATCTTTTGTGTTACCCAGCTATTTTGAATAGAAATTTAAAAAGTTAGGGAACTTTAAAATTTTGTTAGAACTTTTTTTTTCGAATTTCATCCATTCCATGGACGGCCGCCCGTAATACTCGAAAATTGAAACCAATTATTCTTGCGACGTTTTTCAATACAAAGAGAATTGACTGAGTTATGGCATTTTCAAAATCTTCCCAAAAAAGCGAAAATCAACATTTTCAGCTAATTAAAGCATGATACGATAAAAAGTCAAGTAAACAAAAGTGTTACTTTTTAATCGTACTACAGGAATATCATGACGACTTTCTCAGTATTCTCATAAAATCGAACATTCAAATTTTATTGGCACAAAACATAATGAATTATTTAATTCTAATCATAATGAGAAGGTATTGGTTTTATGAGAAAAATGACTTCCGTGAATTCCATCCAATTTCGACCTTTCAAGGCCCCCTGAATCAGAAAATATAGTTTTTACGCCGGTGTCTGCCTGTCTGTCATTGTTGTCGTCGTAGTCGTCGTCGTCGTGTCTATATCGGTTAACTTTCGAAAGACTAATCGGATTGGATTGTGCTTCGGCACACAGTTTCAGAAACGAAAAAGAAAGACCGAGTTCGTTAACCAGCTATTTTGAATGGAAAGTCGAAAAGGTAGGGAACTTTACAATTTTTTTGAACATTTTTTTTTTGAAATTCATCAATTCCATGGGCAACCGCCCGTAATACTCGAAAATTAAAACAAATTATTGTCACGACTTTTTTCAATACAAACAAAATTGACAGATTTATTGCATTTTCAAAATATCCCCAAAAAATCGAAAATCAACATTTTAAGCCAATTTATGCATGATATGAAAAAAGTCAAGTGAACAAATGGGTTACTTTTCAATAGTGCTACAAGATTCTCAGGACGACTTTTTCAGTATTCTTAAAAAATCGAAAATTCAAAGTTTATTGGCACAAAACATAATGAATTATTTCATTCTCATCATAATGTGAAGGTATTGGTCTTATGTGGAAAATGACTTTCGTGGATTCCATCAAATGTCGATGTTTTGAGGCCCCCTGGGTCAGAAAAAATAGTTTTCACGTCGGTGCTGTCCGTCTGTCGTCGTCGTCGTGTCTGTATATCGGATAACTTTCGAAAGACCAATCGGATTGGATTCTGCTTTGGCACACAGGTTCAGGGACAAAAAAGAAGGATCAATTTCGTTGACCAGCTATTTTGAATAGAAATTCAAAAAGTAAGGGCACTTTAAAAACTTTTTAGACCATTTTTTTTCAAATTTATAAGTTCCATGGACGTCCGCCCGTAGTATTCAAAAATCAAAACAAACTATTCTCATGACTTTTTGATACAAAGAAAATTGACAGAGTTATAGCATTTTCAAAATCTCCCTAAAAAAACGAAAATTATCATTTTAAGCCAATTAAAGCAGGATATGAAAAAAGTCAAGGTACAGAAAAAAATTAATTCAGCAAAGATTGTTGCCCCAAGAAGGAGCTATGAATCATTTTTGATGGGATGCGTCGTTCCTGTTTTATTCGTAAAAAACCACATTAAAAATTCAAAGATAAATTTTTGGACAAAAGTTGCTCTTCCGAAAAAGGTTAAAAACTCATCCAAATTTGTCACCAATAATTTGTTTATATGACGCCTAGTTTTGTTTTAATCGTAAAAAATAACATGCAATGTAAAAAATTAAATTTTGTTGAAAAGCGACACAAGTTACGAAAAAAAAATATTCGGTGAAAGTTGTCAACACAAAAAGAATCTACAAGTTTGTCATTAGTATTTTTTAGATAGAACATGAGGACTTTCTTTCAATCGTAAAATATGAGATCAAATATAAAGAAATTAAATTTTTGGAAAAACGACACAAGAGACGAAAAAATGACAAAAAAAGTTGTTCTATCAAAAAATATCTTCAAATAGTTTATGAACTTTTGTTATAAATATATATTAAATATGAAAAAATTAACTTTTCGGAAAATAGGACATAAGCTACAGTAACATGTTATTTAACAAAAATTTTCACCTAAATTATATCTACAAATTTGATTTGAACCACCTTACGCTATGATGCGTATTTAGTAACAATTTTTTTTTAATAGAATACGCTTTGCTCAAATTATAGGAGCAAGACAATGAAAATACTCTTGTTTCAATGCCAATGCATGTTATGAATTGTAATAAGATAAATTTGTTGAAATGATACATTTTTCAGGGTAGCTGAATATAGAAAATGTCGCATTCCTTACAGTTCTTAGATTCTTGATTGAAAAATATAAATTAACACTACGCTATCATCTTCGGCACTCTAAAATGAGGAATAGATCAATTTTGTGAATTTCAAAAATTATTTTACTAGAAGCAAGTCTAAGGTCGAAAAATTAAAAACAAAACGAACAATTATTTCTTTATTGGTACATTTGTTTGATATGAAAGTTAAATTATTTTAATTTAAAGACTTTTCAAATTATTATTTTTCAAGTTCATTTATTCTTCCAAATTTAAGATTTTCAATTGAAAATTGAAATTTTCTGAATCAAACAATTTAAATCGTAACGTTAAAAATGAAAACTTAACACTCTGAAATTTGAACTATTTAGGGCCTTGTGTTTCAATCAATTCAGTTTCAAATTTTTTCGTCTTTAAAATTAGATTTGAAATTGCTTGTTTTGACCGAACAGTCGAATATTGCTAAACATTAAGAAATTATTAATTCTTTAATTGAAAGATTTACAATTGAATGAGATGAAAATGGAATAATTCAGCCTAAAATGAGATGAAAATATTTTATCATTAAGCAGATTCAGAATCGTCTTGTAAAATCAATTATTGTTCAAGTTTGATTTTGCTGACAACAGTCGAATGTTTAAGATCCTGAATCAATTTATATCAATTGTTGATCAAGTTAAAACGCTTGTTGTCAAAACTTTTAAATTTACAAACAAATATATATATATATATATATATATATATATATCAATAGTTTTTGTAATATAATTTTTCGCGCTGTCACTTCTTACGAGTTTAAAAAAATGGTTTAATTTTGATCAGTCATGGCCTATTTTTGAGGGGGAACATTACCTGCCACTCTACTATTTACAATTTCCGAAATAAGAATGGAGAATCGCTAATTAAAGTTACTAATTGGAAAATTCGTTGTTATAAGAAAATGGTTTTAATGATTTTAGCCGTAGTAAAATTCACTTCCAAACTCAGAAACAGAAGAGAATGTCTTCTCGGAAAGATTAATCAATCAATTATTACAATTCAACTATTTGTAAAAATTGGTTTGAAGCAACAATCAAATATAATTCATGCAAAAAGCAACAAATTGTACATCTTACGTCTTCCAAACTGCATTTGAAAATCCTTTGAATCGAAAATGTACGTTTGAAGTAGACAATTTTAAAACTAAAATATCTTAAAATTGAGGACTGTAAACTAAACGATTTCAACATTTTGAAGTTAGCCAGTGCACTTGACAGGAAAAAAAATCAAACTCATTTAAATGGCACAGTATCATGTGATATGACATTTGTGATATTTCAAGTGATTGGATAGATGTTCTTTTAATTAAACGTTTGTGAAATGTAAACAACTGCATGAACGCGGGGTAAGCACAAACCCTGAGCGCGAAGCGCCAGATCTGACTGACAAACGCGTTTTTCGAAATTCATTTACGGTGCGAAGAATTGTCGTTCACACACGATATACTCTAAAAGTTTTTAGGATTGGAACTATGTCACCTACTGGACAATCTGATGCTTCTTCTGTAGTCAATTCTGCAACCGAGACGCTAATTATGTTTATTTTCGCCCTTTTCGAACCCAAATAAACAGGTTTATATATTGCACGAAGAATCGTGTTTCTGGTTGATGTTTTTTGCAATATTGCATAAATGTCGCTGTTGGACGTTGATAATACAATTTGTTCTTCGACTGGAATGGGATAGAGCACTTTATTTCTGTGTCTAAATCGAACTGAGGTATCGGGAGAAAAAATGTATCTTCGAAGTTCGAATATCCGGTTCGGATTGCGGTGAGGACTGAGTCGAATAAATGGCATATCATCAAAATCACATTGAAATACTGTTAGAGGAGTTGGCCTGATAGGTGGAGTCTTGGACCTAGAACGAAGAGGTGACCTAGACCTGGGACAAAGAGATGGTTCGGCATGTGGTGGAGATTCTGAAGAAGTATGAGGCAAGACAAGAGAAAGAGTCGTGTCTGGAGAATGTCTGACAGGAGAAGAAGAGGTTCCACCGGGATGAACACCAGGATTAGGGTCACCATCAGGCAAACGCTTGGGCTGCTTGCTTAATTCTGTAACAAGAAACAGAGGATTACATTTTTGTTTTGAGTACAAAGTCGTATGTTTGTACATCACAAGTTGTAAATGAGGTTGTGATTAAGGGGCCAAATCCCATAAAAGCCTGTAATAGAACGCCTATAGAAAATTTTAAAACAAATTTCGCTCTTCAAAAGTATGTATTCTTATAAAAAATTGAATTCTACATCTTTCTTTTCTTCGAAGAAAAAGTTTCAGTTTCTGTCGCTTTTGCAGTAAACCAAAAAAGCTCGTGTTTTAGGAAACAATTATTTTTTATACTTGAAATCGCCATAATCCTTTCAATCTTTATGATTTTCTAATGCAATTTACAGAAAATATTCTTCGTGCTGAGCCACAATGGGCAGAGTAAGTAACAGATACAAATTTTTCGGTTATTTGAAAGTTATAAATTTTTAGCCACGGACCAAGTCAAGTGACTGATGAGATGAGAATTTCATTTAGTGACGAAGGCTGGTGACTGTACGGTGAGGAAGGGGCACATGTTTTGATTAATTTAAGATTCCCGTGTTGTTTATTTGAATAAAACTTTCGTTCCGCAACAGTGCACAGACCCAGGTAGCTCACCAATCCCTCTAGGAATAACCGCAGGCGAAAAGCTTCACAAAGTCAGCATGTAACGCTCTCCACTCGGTCCTATTAGTATCCAAGGTGTTTTGTTTCAGGTGTCATTTATTGCACTTCATATTTATTGTACACCATATTCTTCGAGGATTGTCTTATTACTGATATTGTCCATTAGCGTTTTACCGCAAATATTGCGCAGAAATTTTATGACAAACACGCTAATTTTTCTCTTATCCTTTTCTTCGTCGGCCCAGGACATGCTTCCGTACGGCACAGTTGCTGTTAATATAGAATTGTATTTGTTGTTTTAGCTTCATCTTATATATTTTTACTGCTAATAATGGATCCCGCTCTATCGACATCCGTCTTACCCACGTTTATACGCCTATCCTACTCTCTATTTATGTTTCCGTCATTAGTGAATAGGCTACTAAGATAAACGTACTTATCAACATGTTCTATCCTCTCATCATTGAGGACAATGTTGCACATTGTTTTCTCACCCTTTGCTAATTTAACAGATATAAAAGTTATAGAAACTTTAACTATTTTCTTAAAAATAAAATTTCTGGTTGAAAATTTAACTCTTTTGTAGAAAATTCGTATTTTTTGGTTAAAAATTAATCTTCTTGGTTAAAAAATCGTCTTTTTGGGTTGAAAGTGAACTTTTTTGTTGAAAAATCATATTTTCTATTTAAAAATTCAACTTTTTTGTAGAAAACTTGTCTTTTTAGCTTGAAATTTCAAGAGTTTGGTAGAAAATTCAACTATTTGGTTGAAAATGCAACTGTTTTGTAGAAAATTCGCTTTTCTAAGTTAAATTTTTGTTTTTAATGAAAATTGAATTATTCTATTTTTGGTTAAAAAGTTATCTTTTTTGTACTTAAAATTCAACTTCTGTGCCAAAAATTTGCCTTTTTGGTAGAAAATCAACTTTCTTTCTAGCCTCGTTCCTGGCTTCCAAATTAAACAGCGATAGAAATGATAGAAACTTGAACTATTTTGGTTAAAATAAACTTCCTCATTGAAAATTCATATTTTCGGGTTAAAAATTTAACTGTTTTGTATTAAACCTTTTCGGCTTGATATATCAAAAGACGGGTAGAAAATTCAAATATTTTGTGGAAAATTCGCTTTTCTAAATTGATTTTTTTTTAATGAAAATTTAATTATTCTATTTTTGGGTAAAAAGTTTTTTTTTTGTAATAAAAATTCAACTATTCGGTTGAAAATTCGTCTTTCTGGTAGAAAATTAATATTCTTGGTTGAAAAATCATCTTCTTGGACTAAATGTGAACTTTTTTGTTGAAAATTCATATTTTCTATTTAAAAATTTTACTTTTTTGTAGAAAACTCGTATTTTGGCTTGAAATTTTCACAGTTTGGTAGAAAATTCAACTGTTTTGTCGATAACTCGCTTTTCTAAATTAAATTTTTTTTCAATAAAAATGTAGCTATTCTATTTTTGGTTGAAAAGTGATCTTTTTTGTACTAAAAATTTAACTACAAGGTTGAAAAATCGTCTTTTGGGCTTGAAATTTCTAAGGCTTGGTAGAAAATTCAACCATTAGGTTGAAAATTTAACTGTTTTGTAAAAAATTCGCTTTTCTGAATAAAATTTTTTTTCCAATGATAATTTAACTATTCTATTTTTGTTTATAAAGTTATATTTTTTGCACTAAAAATTCAACTATTCAACTATTTCGGGTTGAAAATTCCACTGTTTTGTAGAAAACTCTTCTTTTTGGCATGAAATTTCAACAGTTTGGTAGAAAATTCAACTATTTTGTAAAAAATTCGCTTTTTGGCTTGAAATTTTCACAGTTTGGTAGAAAATTCGTTTTTCTAAATTGAATATTTTTTTCAATGAAAATTAACCTTCTCCATTTTTGGTTGTAAAGTGATTTTTTTCTACTAAAAATGGTTGAAAATTTGTCTTTCTGGTAGAAAATCAATCTTCTTTCTGGCCTCATTTCTGTCTTTAAAATGGAATAGATATATAAGTTACAGAAACTTTAACTATTTTGTTAAAAATAAACTTTTATACTGAAAATTCATATTTTAGAGTTGAAAATTCAATTCTTTTGTAGAAAATTCGTCTTTTTGGTTTGAATTTTTTTTTGTTTGAAAATTAACTTTTTAATTGAAAATGTATCTTTCTCTTTTTAAAACAATTAATGTTATTAAAAATAATTTATTCCCCTATTCTCCTACTTTCATGAAAAACCGCCCTATTTCCTCTCCTTTGAGAGCACTTTGGATTCTGAAGTCTCTCAGCAGTTCAAAATACAAAAAATCTTCTAATCATTACCAAAAATCCCCGAAAATCGATCTAACAATATCCTAACTTTCGTATTTTCTAACAATAAAAAACGTCTCTTGTTTTTGCACTGTGCCGAACTCGTCACATCAGTAGGATACCACAGTAGTGGTCAGTGCCGGACGCTTCTTGGTTTCGCGGGTGGCAGAGGGGTTGGGGGGGTCTTTCGGCTGATAAGAAATGCACACACATTCGCAAATCATGCGAGGAACACACACTCCCACACACACATACACAGAAACGTGAAATACACGTGTGTGTGTGAGTTTTACGAGAAGTTATATGGAAGCTAGTGCTGGTTCACTTGTTGCACGCATTTTTCCCCTCATACGATTTGCCCCCCTCCATCGACAGGGGCACCAACCTCCCCTCTTTGCTCCTTGAAGCCCTCCAACGCGCTCTTGGGGCCTCTGGTTCTTGGTCGCACTGCTCTATGCACATAATGTATACGAGCTTGCTCCCGATCATAGAACGAGCCAACAACGATCGAGAGAGAGAGAGAGAAAGAGAGGAGAGACAAGGAGAGAAGCCTCTCTCTGGTCTCTCATACCCGGCACTACCGACTTTTATTTCCTCCGCTGAAACGATCGTCGATCGACCGACCACTCTTTCCTTCCTTGACGCGACAATCAACGAGTGTTTAAAAAAAAATTGTTTTTAATTTCAAATTTGACTCTATTTTGATATTTGAATTTGATTTGAAAGATTGACGGTCAATCGCGAGTGGGGCCCAATTTCGGGGACCGGGAGTGAAACTAGTGGAGAAGGGAGGAGGATGAAGAGGAGAAGAAGCAGCGAAGAGACCCACGTCTCCAAGTACCAGCGGAAGGAGTTTGGTGAGATTTTTGTTGATTTTTGATGAGGGGATTTTTGAGTCTCGGGGATTTGAGGGATTTACGTGGTATCTGGAGTTATAACTGGGCCGGTGGTCCGCGAGTTACTGGAGACCAGGGACCGGTCGTGGGGGATGTATATATGTTGGATATCTGAGTGATAACGCCGCCCCTGCTTGCGATAACACGAGTATATGCGTCGCTGGTACAGCGATTTGCGAACTTGCATCAGCCTCGCTGCATCTCTGCCACCTGTGAAGTCTCGGATTTCCTGTTTTAACTCAACTCTTTTTGTTTCTGTGGAATTTAAATTAATTAGAACATTGTGCGCGCTATGCGAGCACTAATTACCCGAATTTCGGACGAAATTAAGGATTTTTTAAAATGTTTTCAATCATACAATTATTAAAAAGTGCAATTCTCGACTGATTCTCGAAATTACTCAAAACAATTTGAAACTATTGTTGTCGAAAAACTTTAGGTTTAGGGTAGGGTGGGGCGAGATGAGCATAGGGGGTAAGATGAGTCACTTAATTTTCTCGCAATCTATCATTTCTTTGAACCTAACCAACCTAACCTAACCAATCTAACCTGACCAACCAAACCTAACCAACCTAACCTAATCTAACCTAACCAACTTAACCTAAACAACTGAACCAAAAACACCTACCCTAACCAACCTAACCTAACCAACCTAAAAAACCTAACCTGACCAACCTAACCTAACAAATCTAACCTGATCAACCTAACCTAACTAACCTAACCTAACCAACCTAACCTAACCAACCTAACCTAACCAACCTAACCTAACCAACCTAACCTAACCAACCTAACCTAAACAACCTCACCTAACCAACCTAACCTAACCAACCTAACCTGACCAACCGAAGCTAACCAACCGAACCTAACAAACCGAACCTAACCAACCTAACCTAACCAACCCAACCTAACCTAACCAACCTAACCTAACCTAAGCAACCTAACCTAATCAACATAACCTAACCAACCCAGCCTAACCAACCCAACCTAAACAACATAACCTAATCAACCTAACCTAACCAACTTAACCTAACCAACCTAACCTAACCTATCTAACCTAACCAACCTGATATAACCAACCTAACCTATCTAACCTAACCAACCTGATCTAACCAACCTAACCTAACCAACATAACCAACCTAACCTAACATAACCAACCCAACCTAATCAACCTAACCTAACCAACCAAAACTAACCAACCAAAACTAACCAACCTAACCTAACCAACCTCACCTAACCAACCTAACTTAACCAACCTAACCTAACCAACTTAACCCAGCCAAACTAACCTAACCTACCCAGTCTCACCTAAACTTATAACTTAACCGACCTATCGAGACTAACCGAAACACGTAACCTGACATACTAACCTAAATTCAACCTAATTAACCTACCATACCTAAATTAACATACTTATACAATCTGACCTACCTAAATACATCCAACCTACCCACCCTGACCTAAATAAATAACATCACATACATAATCTAAATTTTTAGCCAAACCGACCTAACCAAACCTACTAACCTACCTCGTAACCCAGTAACCTCACATAGAAACCTAACCTACCTACTGTTACCTAAATTTATGACCTAACCTATCTTATATAACCTAAATACTTAACTAAATCTACCGAACATAATGTACTGACCTACCTAACCTAACTTAGTAACCTAACCTAGTCACCTAACCTCATATTCTAACCTAACCTACCTAATTCACCTAACCTACCTACTGTAACTTACATATATAACATAACCTACTAACCCAGTAACCTCATCTAGTAACCTAACCTACCTACTGTTACCTAAATACATAACCACACCTGCCTTATATAACCTAAATACTTAACTAAATCTACCAAACAGAATATACTGACCTACCTAACCTAACCTAGTAACCTAACCTAGTAACCTAACCTAATAACCTAACCTAACCTACTTATCTAACCTATCTAGCCTCACCAGCCTAACCCACCTAACCTACCTACTGCAACCTGAATAACCTCACTTTGTAACCTAAATGCGTCAACTAAGGTACTAACCTAATGCTGACTACCTACCCTATTTAATAAACCTACCTGACAAAGCTAGCTAACATATCTAACCAATCCTGATAAACCTATTCTATCTAATCTCACTTTAGTAACCTAACCAACCTAATGTCACCTAAATGCATAACCTAATCTAATTAACCTACCTAGGCTTAGCTAAATTCATAACCTAACATACTAAACAACATAATCCACTTACTGTCCTGACTACATAACCTAACCTAGTAACCTAGATGCACTAAATAACCTACAAACCTAACGCTGACTACCTGATAATTCTACCTAGAAATCTAGCTAACCTAGCTAACCTAACCTACTAAACCTAAACTATCTAATCTCACCTAAGTAACCTAACCTACCTAATGGGACTTAAATGCATAACCTAACCTGAATAACCTACTCAGGCTAAGCTAAATACTTAACCTAACATATTAACCTAACCTAGTAACCTAATCTATATAACCTAACATACCTAACCTAATCTAGCTAACCTATCATACCTAACCTAATCTAAATAACCTAACCTACCTTACCTATTCTAACCTAACCTAACCTCCCCTTCCTAACCTAACCTACCTAACCTAGCTGCAATACCTAACCTACCTGACCTAACCTACTGAACCTAATCTATCTAATCTCACCCAAGTAACATAACCTATACCTAATGTAACCTAAATACATGAACTAACCTGATTAACCTACCTGACGTAAACAAAATACATAACCCAATCTAATTAACCTACCTAGGCTAAGTTAAATATATAACCTAACATACCAACCTAACCTAATAACCTAAACCTAATCTATTTAACCTGACATGCCTAACCTAATCTAGCTAACCTAACCTGCCTAACCTATTATGATCTAATTTTCCCTTCCTAACATAACCTACCTAACTTAGCTGACATACCGAACCTACCTTACTTAACCTAACTGACCTAACCTACTGAACCTAATCTATCTAATCTCACCTGATGAACCCAACCTACATAATGTAACCTAAATACATAACCTAACCTATTTAACCCACCTGGGCTAAGCTAAATACATCACCTAACAGACTTAACTAACCTAATCACCTAACCTATCTAATATAACTTGCCTAACCTAATCCAGCTAACCTAACCTGCTTGACCTAAAATGACCTAATCTTCCCTTTCTAACATGACCTACCTACATTAGCTGACATACCGAACCTACCTGACTTAACCTGACTGACCTAAACCTACTAAACCTCATCTATCTAATCTCACCTGAGTAACCTAACCTACGTAATGTTACCTAAATACATAACCTCACCTAATTAACCTACCAAGGCTAAGCTAAATACATAGCCTAACAGACTTACATAACCTGATGACCTAACCTATCTAACCTAACTTACCTAACCTAATCTAGCTAACCTAATCTAGCTAACCTAATCTAGCTAACCTAACCTACCTTACCTGAGATAACCTAACCTTCCCTTCCTAACATAACCTGACCTAACCTACCTGACTTAATCTGACTGACCTAAACCTACTAAACCTCATCTATCTAATCTCACCTGACTAACCTAACCTACCTAATGTTACCTAAATACATAACCTAACCTAATTAACCTACCAAGGCTAAGCTAAATACATAGCCTAACAGACTTACATAACCTGATGACCTAACCTATCTAAGATCTACAAAAACCCCATCCGCTTTATGTATGCAAAATAAAAAGAACGAATTCTAATTTATTTGATTGCTTGAGCGTTAATGAGATCGACTGTCAAGTTTAACGTCGATCTAATCAAGGCTGACTAACAGTTCAAGCATTGTCAACAGTTTGATACGATGCTTTATTAGCAGTATCACGCCTTTCACAGAGAGAGTCACCTAACTCATACTCGTTCGATTAGCCATAAAATTGAGTTGATTACGTCTAATCCGGTGAAGGAAAGACCCTCTGCCTCTTTTCTGCAAAAAATTAAATAAAAAAGAAAGAAATTAAAGACTGCTGTATAGTTCGTCATGCCTCCTAATGTGTAGCTGTTTGCATTTTCTTTTCATCGGCTCCAAGCAAAAGTCATAATTTCTAGTGAGTTTCAATTTATAAAAGCTGAAAGGTACAATTATTGTTAGGCAGCCAGTTTTTGAATTTAACACTTTGCACAAATCTATTTTATGATTAAAACGTGACGAAAAGAATTGTGAAGAACATTTGGATCCGTCCTCGGATCAGAAACAATTTTATAGTTCAGTTACTTAATTTCTTTCAGTACTTGATTTCTTCTGGGATCATATCTTCATTTGCGCCACTAAACATGTTTACTTTCACCCGTCATTCAGCGTGATGTCTTCTCGCATATATTCCCCGAAGTGTGTTACTACTTTCCACTATAATCGCAAAGACGTCACCATTGGACGTTGATAACACACTTAGTTCATTGGTTGGCAGGGGTCCAAGCACATTATTTTTTCCCCTCATAAGAATTTGTATATCGCAAGGAAAAGCGTATCTTTGAATTTCGAATCGCCGGTTCGGATTCGTGTAGGGAATAAACCGAATAGATCTGAGATGTTCAAGTGTGTATCCAAGTACACGTAAAGAAAATTCCCTGGCCGGAGGAGATCTGGACCTGGAACGAAAAGAATGCTCGACAGGATTAGGAGATCCTTAAGGAAAATGATGTCCGTCGTGAGAATAAGAACCTCCCAAATGACGATCACCAGGAATCGAAGCGCTATCAGGCAAATATTCGAATCTCGAACTTGACTCTGCAACAGGCAACAGAGGATAAAATTTTTGTTAAAGTGGACAATTGCATGGATCGGGCAAGATTTCGTAAAACTTTAACATCATCTGAAGTCTGATAATAATTTACGAATTACTAAAAAATTGTGCAATGATATTTAGAATTGAGTGGGAAGATATCATCTCTTTTGTGAACTGAAAATTGATCATTTTATTATTCAACAAAAAACTTTAAAGAGCTTTCCGTCAATTGATACTCTAGTCTTTTCACGAATTCTTGCCTTCTCAGAGTTATTTAAGTGCTTTCTATAAGAAACTTTGAGAAAAACTGTTTATATTTGTACATTCATGAGGTGTTACCACCAAGCGACACTTGAAAAAAAAAACTGTAAATTTTTTAATTGAGCTTTTGAATGAGAAGTAAATTCAAAATAGTTGCAGAAAACATTTTCTTGTTGAAAAAGTAGTTGAAATAATTTAAAGGTATTTTCTAACATCCCTTCAACATTTAATCAAGAAAATTCGACATTTCCCAGAAACGAAAACCACAGAAGAATTTTTTATTACGCTATTAGGGTGAAAGATCATTTTAAAATGAGTATGGGTAACTTAAATGTATGCTTTTTATTCAACTTATGTTCTGATTGTAATTGATTTCAGGATTACCAAAGATTTCAAGGGATTTTAACGAACTCCTAAAGAACTCTTGGAGATTAATAAAACTTTATTATAAGGCGCTTGAATGAATCATAACGACTTCAATGACATCAAAAAGTTTTGCATTTCAACGATTCCGAGGGTTTCCGAAAAACTTGGCAGATTTCAAAGACTCTAGTGGATTAAAGAATATAAAGCAAAATACTAGTTATGATTCTTTTTTCATAGTTTATGAATATTTTATGGTACGGCGTACTTTGAAGGAAAAAAGCCTACAAAAATGTTGCTCTGGGAAAAAATAAAATTACGGTATAATATACTTTTTCGAACACTTTTGCCTAAAACTGTGCAAAAAAGGTTTGATGCGTGCAGAATATTTTTTACCTCGATAGATTATCGATAGTTTAAAACTGTTTATAATTTAACACTTCTGTTATCAATTTGTATTTGAACTTAGGTTACCTTGATAATTCGCAGGTTCACTTTTCATCCCAAAATAAGCCAAAAAGTCCCTTTCTTTGGGCGGCATACCTGATTATATTTCTGTAAAAAGACAACAAATATTTATGGTTTTGAAATGCTAAAAATGTTTTGAAAAAAGTAAAAGCAAAATTCGTTTATTGCATTCCATTTCGTACTTGGGTATCGTTTTCTCCGCCAAGATAACTCATTCACAAGTGGTTACTTTAATGTCAATCGCAATTCCAGTTTTCTATCGTTATTTTAGAAGAAAAAGTAACATGGAATTCAGCAGGTGTGTATGTTAAAAGCTGATTTAAGTACCCTGACAATTTTGGATCGTTTTGGTTTCCCTCCCTAAGAGATATTTTTTCTCAAATTGTAGAAAAATTGCAAAGTTTCAAGTTTTTAAGAGAAAAATTTCATAGTTCAGCTCCGAAATTCGAAATTTTGGTAAAAAGCAATTAAAATTAAATCTTCTGAGGTATAATATTTTTCTCATTAACACCATTCAAATACTGATAAGATGAGTAAATCTTGAAAATCTTTTCACTTGTTATACATGTGTAGCACGAAAAATCTATTAATAATCGTAGTTGTCCATTATAATAGAGTTCGAATGGTATTTTACATTCACTCACGTATAATAGATTTTTTTCAACAATTAGAAAAAACTTTTCAACGCAGATTTATGAGAGCAGCGTAGCTAATGAATATTCTAACATATTGTCTATATATATATATTATAATGTTCTGAGATATTTGGGTTTTCCCCCTCTCGGGCATAAATTGCATATAGAAATTATTACAGGGCTCAGTGGTAAGGGTTGCCCTTTATATTTTGAGCCTTGGCAATACTAGTGTTCACAGGTGTCATCTGGCTTTTCCAATTGAAAGTTTGACCTTTTTAACCATAACCTTCTTCAGAACGTTTTGTCATTTGAGTATAACCTGTATTGTTTACAGTGACTTGAAAATATTGTCTCAGCGAAAATATGGAATTGAATCGTGAACTTTTTCGTGCGATGTTGTTCAAGTCCACATCCCAATCCGTCAGAAGAAGGAAGCCTTATTGGAGGAGCCCAGAGCCTGGCAGGAGGCGACGTGGACCTGGCATGAAGAGGAGGCTCAACAGGGGCAAGAAATCTCTCAGGTGAATGTCTTTCAGAAGAAGGAGAAGAGGTAGCAGAATTCGCCAATATGATAACTCGGGAAAAGCATTTCGTGCATTATATGAAATTGTGATGAAATATATGGTTTTAAAATATTATGATGTTACAAAATCTGTAACTTCAAGCGTAGTTACTTTTGAAAATGGTTTAGGAGCAGTTTTGTCACAAAAGAAAATTTTCGCGTAGCATATGGAAGTGAACCTCTCACAAAGACAGAATGCAGTTGTGCTCAAAATTATAAGGTATCATCAGCTGGTGCCTTTTCATATGAAAAGTTTCATTAATATATCTATAGGAAATAGGTTTTGTACAAAGTAAAAAAGAAAATTCTGAAAAAGTGGAAACGCAAATTGTAAGAAAATATATCAGCATCTAAATTTTATTTTACAGAAGGGTGCTAAATTCTTTTGAGCAGAATTTTCAAATCATGAAACAATTTATGAAGGATAAGCATTTATAATTTCATGGGTGGAGTTGTTACGTCGACAAATTGTTATTTGTTAAAGGCTTAACAATATTTAAAAAAAATACAGATATATTATTATACTATTACATTTACCAATAGAATTAAGAATAATATCCAAGGTGATAGCCAGAGTATAAACGATCATCATTTTGCCAAGAAGAGGAAGAACTGAGTAATGGAACAATGAAGAATTCGACTACTCGTGTCAAAAACAAATATTCTGGTGCTCCATCATAGATTGTATAATAAACCCTACAGTCTTTATCTGATTGATAGTAGGCGTCACGCTTATGTGTCTAAGATATTTACATTTCATTAGAGTCAGTTCGAGAGAAAAAATGTATTTACTAAATTCGATAAAACTTATCTCAAATGTTATCAACTTTCTACCACAATTGAGCTGCCGGATCGAATAACGGCACATAAATTTTTTCGGCTCGAGCGGGATGAGTTCTCGTAGTTTTCAAAATTTGTTTAGAACATTTATTCTCAGAATTTCAATTAATGTAAAAAATTTGCTTGCATTCAGTAAGAAAATATTTTCAGAATTCTTCTTTTTGTCCTGTCAGGGTTCATTTTTGCTCGCGCCGAAAAAATGTATGTGTCCTTATTCGATGCGGCAGCTCAATTTTACCTCTGATAGAGGAACTCAAAAAATCATTTTTTTATTCACAAGAGTTTATTCTAATAAAAATTTGTTCAATATTATGTATCAAGAAGGAAAAGGGAGTATAAGTAGGGGATGTGAGAGGAGTGAAATTAGAGAAAGGAGAAGTAGAAAAAGGAAAGTAAGGAAAATGAGGAAAGTGAGGAAGTAGAAAGTACGAAAAGTGGGGGATGGGCGTTATCTGACGCAAGCAAGAGAATGCACAAGAGGAAGAGATGGGTCAGATAGAATCAACAGTTTCTGCCTGACCCATCGAGAATCTTCAGCGATCCCCCTGTTTATTTCCAAAATCCCCCCAAATCCAACGAGGTAGAGACTTTTTGTAAAGAGGTTTACAAGACCTTACAAATACTGGAGTTGAAGGAAAATACTAATAATATCATCCGCTTCAAGGAGTTTTGGGACAACTTCCTAACATCTGAGGAGGAATGTCCATCAATCACTGCGAAGAGGTGAAAAAAGCACTTAGGGGCACGAAAAACTTTTCCTCCTACCGAAGATAGGCGACTTGTCTAACACAGAAAATTACAGGCAAATAACTCGTTTCAACACGCTGTATATGATATTCACAGTTGTCCTCTACGACAGGATTGTTCGAAGAATCAAGTCTGTGTGGAGAGAAATGTACAAACAACCTGCTTTGAGAAAAGGGGTAGCAGTACTTTGAGAGAACTGGCTAATTGCCAGGTGTGTCTGTAAAGACGCTGCAGCCCATCAGCGCGTTCTGTTAATGGCCTGTATTGAATACCGAGAAGCTTTCGATTCAACCTTTCATAGACTTATCATCTGTCTGTTAGATAGCTTGAAGGTTCATCCACGCATAGTGAGATGCATAGAAAGATTGATGCCCCTTTCGAAAAGTAGATTTACTATCTCATCTGAAAATTATCGTGTGGCAACGAATAACGTCACCTTGCAGAGGGGTGTCTTTCAGGGCGACACCATGAGCCCTCTGCACTTCTGCCTCTATCTCTTGCACTACGCAATTCTCATGGGTACCTCTGTGGCGACACTAATAATCACAAGCATAAGAATACTCATATATTTTATATGGATTACCTCAAGATCTATGCTTCTGGTGCAAGCAAACTTCAACTTGCTTTAAATATCTTCAAGACGTTCCGACGACCCTGAGCTTATAGATACAAGTGTTATTAGACATCTTGATACTGGAGACCTCTTGTACGTACATGGGCGTGCCTCAAAGCCGCATTCAGGATGTAACATCAGTAAATGAGTCTCCTTGAAGCAAATACAAGCATCTTCTTTGACAGATTTGGTGTTTGAAACTCTTGGCGTTCGACATGGTTTCTGTGACTAACATTCTTGCCGTCCCGGTTCTACTCTCCTGTTTGAGGTGGTTCAGTGGTCGATGAATGAGCTTATGGCTCTTGATATCGGCACGTGTAAGATCATGCATATGCATGAGAGCTCCAAAATCAATTCGTCTTTTCCGCAAATATACATGCCACGCCGTGAAGGCGGACATCTGAATCTCCAATTTCTACATGACCGAATTGTTCTGAGTACAGCTAATATTGTTGCAAATGGCAGAGATCATCTCCTGAAAATGTCCAGGAAACAGGATATCATTTGCAAAGAAGCGTTCTTTTAACTTTTGTTTTTCAAGTAATTGCCGAGATGAAGACCACATCATAAGCAATGTAGAATTTTTATTAAAAAAATGTTCTTTTATGATATTTCTAATAAGAAAATGTTTGTTTTCTGGATCCTTTCTTAGGCGCATACACAATTTTCATAACAAATTCACTTACATCGCATTTTTTAGCGTAGTAAATTGTTTCTCTCATACAGAAGATTGACATTTAGATCAACTTTAAACTAAGTAGCTAAATTTTTAACGAAATAAAGGTGAATTTTTATCCAAGAAGGTTAATTTTACACCAGAAAAGAGGAATATTCGTTATTCCTTCGGGACCATCCCTGGACAATTGTCCGCGACTGCTTATTAATTATTTTAACCATATTCAGCAGAAACCATTGGTACAGGGACCCGCTATTCGCAACCCGAGGAGGCGTTCGTTGGCTTTGTCATAGGCCCTTCAGTTCTATTCCAAAGGAAGAGAAACCGAAAAAATATATATATATATATATAATAAATCTTGATCACGATACAGCCCAGTACATCGTATTATCGCTTAAAATATTCTCAAGTATTCTAAACTTTGGTAGAATATTGGAAGATTGATGAGATTCTGATATAATTTGAGAAATTTATGACCTTAGATAGCTCCACAGAATAATGATGTAAAAATATAAAAACTTGTTTGCTGCGTGGGTAGGAGAAACAACTAAATTGTCTTTGTTCGGTTAGAGTTTTTTGAGTAATGTATGTATATGAGGCATTATTTCTCAACTGTCCTCATACCTAAAAAATTTCAGCACTATTCATTCCAAAATTAATTTTTTTTTAATTCTTTTAGTCGAACATTTATGAACTCGAAATGTAAAAATATTGCATTCCTGGCAGGAATTAAAAAAAAATATATTTTGCCATTTCAAGTATCATTTGATGAGACAATCTATTTTTTAGGTCGAAATTTATTAGATTTGGATTCAAAAATAAATAATTTGAAATTGTCAGCCCTCCAAATTGTATTATTTAAAGAATGTTCTGAATAAAATGATTTTGAATAGAAATTACAAAAAATACGATTCTAAACTTCCTTTGAAGGTGGAAAATTTTCGAACTGAACGTTTTAATTTATAATGTATAATTGTACAATTGTTGAATTAAATATTTTCAATTGTGATGTTTTTTATGATTATCAGGCTCGCAAACATGCTTATGGTGTACAATCTAAGGAATGAATAATGCAAACAATAAAATAGCCTTGGAACGGCTTGAAACTTTGATTGTCGAAATGCATACACACGGTAAACGTAAAGGTCGAGTTTCAGGCGACAGCAGAAACATATAAAATGGGGTGTTGAAAGGCTGTTCTGAAATATGGTCACGAGTAGATTGTGAATCACATGGTGGTCAAGGGGTCGGTTTGATCAGAAATGAAAAAGCGAGACAGCATCTGAAAGATCAAGGATATGTATCGCCCAGATTTTTGTGGGTTAGAATGAAAGTATGAATCACAAGATAATTTATCATAGCGTGCTACGGATCAGTTGATATTGATCCGAGAGAAGTCAAAGACGCCTTCTAGTACACTTTGAATGATACAATAAGTACTTGCAATCATAGTAAAAGAATCATTTTGCTAGAAGTTATGAACGTCAAACGTCGGTTACAGATACAGAAAGGGTGCTAGGTAATTTTAGGGATTCAAGAAAAAATTATAACGAGAAAGATTAGTTAGCTTATGCTTAGAAAAGGGCCTAATAATTGCAAAGTTTGGTTTACACATCAAATGAGTAACACTTACACCTGGTGTAAAGGAAATCGCCACAGTATACTTGACTTCATTACTGCGGATGAAAGACTAAGAGAACTAGGAAAAAGTACGAGGGTCATGAGGGGCTCTGAGTGCGATATTGACCATTACCTTGTAGTCCCCAAAATGAACTTAGGATGGGGATGGCGAAGGAAGAGAACCACACAAACGAAACAAATGCGAATCAAGAGTGGAAGTTCACAGAAACCGGAAGTGCAAATAGATTTTCAGAATAAGTTAAACGAACGCATAGATAGGGCAACTAGGGAAGCACTTATAAGCAATGAAGATGTAGAAGGCGCATGGACTATGCCACGGGATATCATTGCTAAAACTGCGACTGCAGTGTATCGTACGGCGGTTGTAAGAAGAAAGTCTTGTGATGCATGGTGGAATGATGAAATTGAGGCAGCCCGACAAGAAAAGAAGGAGGCGTACAAGAGAACATTGAACATCACAGGTCTTAGCGATAAGGAGAGAAATAGGCTCAAAAATGATTACAGACACCAAAATAGGAAAGTTGAATGACTAGTGAAGGGAAGTAAAGATAAAATAAGAACAGCAGGAAAGAAGAAAATACGAAACGACTTTGAAGGAAGCAAGAAACGAATATTTGAAAAGATGGAACGAAGCAAGAATACAGAGTTTGTCAGCATGAAAAACAGCAAAGGTCAAATGCTATATGATACAGACGGGATAGTAGACGCTTTAAAAGACTCTTTCACAGAATTATTAGGAGGTGCAGCCATAGGAGAACAGAACTTCGACATAGAACATAATACTTCAGAAAATACAATTAAGAAAGTCTGTGTCATTGAAGTTAGAGATATAATTAAGAACTTAAGAACGGTAACGCTGATGGTGTAGACAGTATTGGCGCTGAAATTCTTGAATACGGTGGTGAGCACACACCTCACAGGCTGTGCGAATTGAAAAATTTCTGTAATGATATGGGGTAAGTCCCAAACTAGTGGAGGAAATCGATCATCGCACTAATATACAAAAGGAAGGGAGATGAAAGCAACTGCAGTAATTACACAGGTATCAGCCTATTGAGTACCGTAAGTAAAATATACTCGAAAATACTTATGCGCAGGATAATGAAAATAACAAAAGGAAAGATATGGCAAGTCCAAAGTGGATTTCTGCCAGGAAGATCATGTACGGATCAAATACCTAGCTTAAGACAGATCACAGAAAAAAGTTTGAAAGTAGGAGAGAAAGTTTTTTGAGCGTTTGTTGACCTAGAAAAAACATTCAAAAAGGTGAATGGAAGTATACTTTGGGAATTCCTCAAAGATTACGGAGTCAATGGATGGCTCCTACATGCAATAAAAACAATATAGGCAGGTTACAAAGCGAGTGTAAGGGTTAGTGGGGAACTGAGTGACTGGTCCGATATTATGCAAGGCGTTAAACAAGGATGCGATATGCCCTCCTGGTTATTTATTATATTTATGTCCTCGTTCTATTCGTCATATTAATAGACAAGTGTCTAAAAATGGCCCTCTTCGACGAAGAAGGGGTAGATCTCGAAACAGTGAAGGTGCGTGGGTTGGCTTTCGCTGATGGCAAGATTATTATGGCAGAATCAATCGAGGAATTGCAAAGAACGTTGAGCAAACTAAATACAATCATGGAGAAAATGAGCCTCAAAATTAACGTAAATAACACAAAAATCAGACTGTTTGAAGGAAAAGGTGAGAAAGCAACGTGCACCCGACACTATGAACTTTTAACGAAAAAGTTAAATTTCTACCAAGTAGTTAATTTTTCAAATAAATATCTTAATTTTTATCCAAATACTTGAATTTTCTACGAAAATACTTCAATTTTCAACCAAATAGTTGAATGTTAAAAAAAATATATTTTTCAACAAAAACTGGAATAGTTACATTTTTAGTTTAAAAAATTAATTTTAAACAACAAAAAAAAACGAATTTTCTACTGATTTAATTGAACCACAAAAGACGAATTTGTAACAAAATAGTTGAATCCACGGTCGAAAAGATGAATTTTCAAAAAAGAAGATTAATTTTAACCTTAAAAGACGAATTTTCCACAAAACAGTTAAATTTTCGACCCAACAGCAAATAGTTGAATTTTATCAAAAAATAATTGAATTTTCAACCAAATAGTTTAATAAAAAAAAAAAAAAATCAACCAAAAATGGAATAGTTACACTTTCAGTTTAGAAAATTAATTTTCCACCAAAACAACGAGTTTTCTACCAGTTAAATTTAATCTAAAAAGACGAATTTTCAATAAATTAGATGAATTTTCTACAGAACAGTTGAATTTTCCACCCGACACTATGATTTTTTAAAGAAAGAGTTAATTTTCTACCAAGTAGTTAATTTTTCAAATAACTAGTTTAATTTTTAACCAAATCATTTAATTTTCTACAAAAATAGTTGAATTTTCAGGAAAAAGATGAACTTTCAACGAAATGGTTGCATTTTTTACCAAAAAAGATGGTACATACAAAGATATGAATTTACAAACAAAATAGGCATATTTTCAACAACAACAAAATTGAATTTTTAACCTGAAAATAAGAATTTTTAACAAAAAAGTTAATTTTCTACCACATTGTTGATTTATCAAGCCAAAAAGATGAATTTTTTACAAATGAGTTCAATTTTCAAACCGAAAAGATGAATCCTCAACGAAACCTGTAATACTTGATCTTTCAACCAAAAAATATTTTGATTTTAAATAAAAAGCAGTTAAATTCAACTAAAGAAGACGAATTTTCAGAAAAATAGTTGAACCCTAAAAAAAATACGTGAATTTTCAACCAAATAGTTGCATTTTTATTCAAGAAAGATGGAATTTCTACTAAAACAGATGAATTTTAAAATTAACAAGTCAAATTTTCAAAAATCTAGTTGAATTTTCATCCAAAAAAGATTTCAGTTGAATTTTGAACCCAAAAAGCCGAGTTTTCAACCAAAAAGGATGACTTTTCAACAAAATTGTTGAATTTTCAAACAAATAATAAAATTTATAACTAAGAAAAAATCTTCAGGAGAAAGAAACTGCAACAAATAAATATAAGGCAAATAAACTACTAACAATAATATTATATCAGGGTTTCCGTAAAACTTCATTTTTAAAATTCTCTAATTTTTCCCTGACCAATTTTTCATTTTCCCTGACCATGAATATTCAAAGACCAGAATCTTAAACTTGTAACATTTTTAACCTAGAATCTTTTATAAACGGAATAAAACAATTTCAAATTAAAATTGAAAATTTTCTAATTTATTCTGCTTGACAGTTATTTAAATTTGTAGAAATTTCCCGATTTTTACAAGATTTTTTTTTGTTAAATCCCTGAATTTTAAAAAAATTGTTTTTAGCTAGGTTCGTTTTTCACTCATCAGGTTTCTTTCGCGGGTAAAATTAAATTCATATTAAATTGTTGTACAATTACTGCGAGTTATTTGTTTAATTTGCGAATTTCCATAAATTACGTACACAAATGAAGGAGGATACTTTTTCTGGTATTGTCCGATATCTAGTAAAAATAATTAGCTAAATAAAATTCAAGAATCGAAACGTTTAAAGGAAAGTTAGATTTTTTCCGAATATAAAATATTAGCTTATTTCATTAAAATAATAAATATGACGTTATAATGAGTTATTACTATGTAAAATCATATATTAAATGATTTTCCCGATAAATAAACAACAAAAATTTAATTGAGTAATTTAAAAAAATTTTATACTTTGGTTTATAAGCGTTGCGAACTTTAGTGATATGTTACATTCTGATTTTAAAAAAAACTTTAAATTTAAAAATTAGTCTCGAGATCCAGCTTTAAATTCTTTTTTTTTCAGACAACTGCAGAACCAAGTTGATTCATGGAATGATGTACAACCCAATAAAAAACGAATGGCACTGGACTTCGTTCACTGGTATCAACTATGCGATTCACGCTATTAAAAAGGGGGAATAATTTCACGTTACGATTATGTTGTAAATATAATTACCCTGTACCAAGTTCCATTGAAAGACTCTCTCAAATTTAATTTAAATCAAAGCAAATTTTCTAGTTTTCATAAATTATGAAGCTTGTGTTAATGAATAAAGATTCTATAACATATTTCAGAGTTTTTTCATTGTCATCATTGTTAATTAATTAAGGGGTCATAAGGTATTTTTCTGAAGCCCCCCCCCTATAAGTTATAGAAATTTCCATTTATACTAATTAATCAAATATTTGAATTTTCCACCAAAAAGATGAATTTTTAAACCATGAAATTAAATTTCTATCGAAAAAAACGAATTTTCAATAAAATACATGAATTTTAAACCAAATCGTTGAATTTTAAACCAAAAAATTTGACTTTTCTTTCGCCTTTCCCTTATTTTACTATTATATTTTTGATACAGAATTAATATCTTTTGATTAAAAATCATTTATTATAACATTTTATTATGTTGTTGAAAAATTAACTATTTTGTGTTAGTCAGTCATCTTTTTTGGGCGAAAATACAACACTTTTTTGTTGAAAGTTTTTTTTATAGAAAATTTGTTCTTAATTAAAAATACAACTTTCTTCGTTGAAAATAAACATTTGTCTACAAAATTCGTCTTTTTGGCTTAAAAGTTCGTGTTTTTTTTTGTATTGAAAATTAATCTTTTTGGTAGAAAATTCATTTTTCTTGGTTGAAAATTAACTAAAAAAACTCTAAAATGTATACACAACAAATTTGAAAAAATTTTAATTTTCCTCCAAACTTTTTAATTATATTTTTTTATTATTATTATTCATTATATATTTTCTAAATTATATTTTTGGTTAAAAATTCATCTTTTTGGGTTAAATTTTTTATGATTTGGATGAAAATTCAACTTTGTTGTAGAAAATTCTTATTTTTTGCTTGAAAATGAAACTTTTATGGTAGTTTTCCTTCAGTTTCAATTTCAACAGTAAATTGTAATCTTGGGTGTATACTATTAAACGCATTAAGAAGGGTGTTAAAATCATTTTTATGTACACTAAGTACTGGATCATCTACATATCTTGCATAAAAATCAATATTACCATCAATTTTTTTGGAAAATTTCATTCTCTAAATCTTCCATAACAATCTCAGCTAAAATACACTGTTAAAAATGTTTGGAATTCTCCAACAGTTCTACAATACGAGCGTAACGCAAAATTGCAAATACGGTATTGGAATTACAAAATTGCAATGCATGTATCGTATGTGTTGTAAAGTGTGAAATCACCGTCGAACATTCCAAAACATGTATTGTAGCGTTTATGAGTTGAAAATTGTGCACAAGGAATTCACGGAATCAATGGAATTCGTGGAATTTAAGAAATTAACGGAATTCATGGAGTTTATGGAATTCAATAAATTTGCGGAATTAATGGAATTGAAGGACTTTACGATATTTAAGGAATTAATGGAATTCACGGAATTTATCAAATTTACGGAATTCGCGGGATTAATGGAAGTGAAGGAATTCACGATATTTATGGAATTCACGGAATTGATGGAATTCATGGCATTCAAGGAATTCATGAAATTCGCGGAATTCACGAAATTTACGGAATTACTGGAATTAAAGGAATTCACGATATTTATGGAATTCACGGAATTAATGGAATTCACGGAATTTGCGGAGTTCACGGAGTTCATGGAATTTGTAGAATTCACGGAATTTATGGAATTGACGGAATTCGCGGAATTGAAGGAATTCATGATATTCACGGAATTCACGGAAATGATGGAATTCACGTAATTCAAGGAGTATATGGAATTCAAAGATTTCACTGAATTTATAGAATTTGCGAAATTCAATGAATCCATAAAATTCCAGGAATTCAGAAAATTCACGGAATTCGCGGAATAATGGAATCGAAGGAATTCACGATATTTATGGACTTCGCGGAATTAATGAAATTGAATAAATTCACGATATTTATGGAATTCCCAGAATTAATGAAATTCATGGCACTCAAGGAATTCATGAAATTCGCGGAATTCATGGAATTTACGGAATTAATGGAATTAAAGGAATTCACGATATTTATGGAATTCACGGAATTTATGGAATTCAAGGAATTCGCGGAATTAATGGAATTGAAGAAATTCATGATATTTATGGAATTCACAGAATTAATGGAATTCATGGCATTCAAGGAATTTATTAAATTCACGGAATTCATGGAATTTACAGAATTAATGGAATTAAAGAAATTCACGATATTTATGATATTCACGAAATTTATGGAATTCAAGGAATTCACGGGATTTATGGAATTTACGGAATTGAGCGAATTCACGGAATTCGCGAAATTAATGGAATTGAAGGAATCCACGATATTGACGGAATTCACGGACTTTATGGAATTCGTGGTATTTAAGGAATTCATGGAATTCACGGAATTCACGAAATTTGTGGAATTAATGAAATTTAAGGAATTCATTATATTTACAGATTTCATGGAAATTATGGAATACTAGGAATTTACGGAATTCATGGAATTTACGGAATTTACGGAGTTTATGGAATTCAAAGAATTCACGGAATTTATAGTTTTCGCGGAATTCATCAAATTCAAGGAAATCATGGAATTCAAGGAAATCATGGAATTCATGCAATTCACGAAATTCATGGAATTCTCGAAATTCGCGGAATTAAGGGAATTTAAGGAATTCACTATATTTTTGTAATTCATGGAAATGATAGAATTCACGACGTTCAGGGAATTCATGGAATTCACGGGATTCACTAAATTCACGTTATTCCCGGAATTTGAGATATTTGTGGAATTAATGGAATTAAAGGAATTCACGATATTTATGGAATTCACGGATTTCCAGGAGTTCGAAAAAGTCGTGACATTCAAGGAATTCCGTGAAATCCTTGAATTTCGTAAATTTCATGAATTCCATGAATTTCGTGAATCTCGCGGATTTCTTTAATCCCATGAATTCCCTGAATTCCGTGAACTTCTCGAATTGCGTTAATTTCTTGAATTCCGTGAATTCCGCGAAATCCTTGAATTCCGTGAATTCCACGAATTGCATGAATTGCGTGAATTTCGAGAATTCCATGAATTGCGTGAATTCTGTGAATTTCGCCAATTCCGCAAATTTCAAGAATTGCTTAAATTCCGTGAATTCCAGGAATTCGTTGAATTCCTTGAATTCCATGAATTTGGAGAATTCCGCCATTTCCATGAATTGCATGAATTTATGAAGTACGTGAATTACCTAAATTCCTTGAATTTCGTGAATCCTTTAATTCCGTGAATTCCTCAACTTCCATAAATTTCTTGAATTCCATGATTTTCTTGAATTCCATGAATTCTTTGAATTCCATGAATTCCTTGAATATCACGAATTCCATAAATTCCATGAATTACGTGAATAACGAGAATTCCTGGAATTCCGTGTATCCTATAATTCCTTAAATTTCTTGAATTCCATTAATTCCTTGACTTCTTTGAATTCCTTGAATGTCATGAATTCCTTGAATTTAATGAATTCCGTGAATTCTATGAATTCCTCGAATTGCTTCAATTCTATTAATTCTTTAAAATCCGTGAATTACTTGAATTTCATGAATTCCATGAATTCCTTGAATTCCGTGAATTCCACGAATTGCGTGAATCGCGTGAATTTCGAGAATTCCATGAATTGCGTGAATTCTGTGAATTTTGCCAATTCCGCAAATTCCAAGAATTGCTTAAATTCCGTGAATTCCAGGAATTTGTTGAATTCCTTGAATTCCATGAATTTGGAGAATTCCGCGATTTCCATGAATTGCATGAATTTATGAAGTACGTGAATTACGTAAATTCCTTGAATTTCGTGAATCCTTTAATTCCGTGAATTCCTTAACTTCCATGAATTTCTTGAATTCCATGATTTTCTTGAATTCCATGAATTCTTTGAATTCCATGAATTCTTTGAATTCCATGAATTCCTTGAATATTATGAATTCCGTAAATTCCATGAATTACGTGAATAACGAGAATTCCTGGAATTCCGTGTATCCTATAATTCCTTGAATTTCTTGAATTCCATTAATTCCTTGACTTCTTTGAATTCCTTGAATGTCATGAATTCCTTGAATTTAATGAATTCAATAAAATAGTAATTATGAAGAATGAAATGTTTACTTTATTTTGCAATATATGAATGAGCAGATCCAGTTCAAGGTATAGTAATAATAAAAGCATACAGTTAATATATTGAAGTTCAACATAATACAGAAAACTTCGCATTTTAAAACGTCTTAGTCGATCGCGAAGCGCGACACGAGCGATTAGAATATATTCATTCAAGCCAAAGGATCTTTAAAAAAAGCTGGGTGGCCATTTTCATCGATAAAGGAAATTCATGGAATTTTAGGTTTGAAAAATTAAATAATAGAAAGAAAATTATTTTAATTTATAGACGTTTGCAATTAATGACTGTTCAATTGTTATTCAAAATTTAAATTCAGAACTTTCAATAACCAATTCAAATTTTTTCAAACAAATCAATTAAAATCGTGGCGTTAAACATTTTAATTTAGCACCCTGCAATTTTGAACGATTTGAGGCTTTCTATTTCAATCAATACAGTTTAAAATTGTTTAGTCTAAAATATTTGATTGAAAATTGTTTATTTCGAAGGAAGAGTCAAATATTCCTGAATATTGGATTTCTTTTCAAATATTGAATGTGTTGAAAATGGAACATTTAAGTCCGAAACAGAATATGATTCGAAATTGAATGAAAGCATTTTATTATTGAACAGATGCAAAATATTGTTCATATTTATAGTTGATCAACACTAAATTATTTTTATCAAAGGTTTGCAATTTGAAACGTTTTTAATTTTTCATAGTTTAAGGCAGGCTTCGCGGAAATAAAGTTCCCTGGGAAGGAAAATTTTCCTATAATTTAAAAAATCGAAATCATACTATCAGTCACGTCTTATGAAAGAAAAAAATATACTTTTTATGATAAAAGTTTGAAACTTACGAAAAATCATTATTAACCAATAGTTTTTGTAATTTAATTTATCCTACTGTTGCTTTTTACCAATTCAAAAAAAAAAAATATTCTCCGATAAGAAACCTAACTATTTATTAAAATTCAAACATTTTTCAATAATTTTATACCAAGCGACACTAAGCGAAAAGTCAGCAGCAAAAAAACTATACCTCGAATCTTCCAAACTGCACTTTAAAGTTTTTTAAATTGAAAATATCCGTTACATGCATGATCGTGGATTAAGCATAAATACCAAGCATTATTTTATTAGCGGTGTGAAGCATTGTGGTTCACTCACGATATACTCTAAAAGTCTTCACGATTGAGATATGGTTGGTCATTGGACATGCCGCGATTTCTTCTGAAGTTATTTTCTTAACCACGCGGCTCATCATGCTTCTTTTCGCCCGAGCTAGCCGCAAATCAATAAGCTTATATAATTTACGAAAATAAAATTGACCCTTCGGTGTTTTTCCTAATATTGCACAGACGTCGCCAGAAGTCGTCGCTAATACAATTTGTTCAGCAGTTTGCATGGGCGAAAAGGGGTTATTTCCGGTTCTCAGTCCAATTGGTTTATTGGAAGGAAAAGCGTATCTTCGAAGTATGAATACCCGGCTCTGATTCTTTTCGGGTATAAGTCGAATCAATTCAAGTTCATAAAATGCATATCCAAGTACGTCAGGAAAGTTTCTTTTGAGCGCAGGAGACCTGGATCTTTCACGAAGAGGAGGTTCGGCAGGAGGAGATTTAGCAAAAGGATGATGTCTGGCAGGAGAAATAGCCAAGAGAATGTCTGGCAAGAGAAGAAGAAGGTTGACATCGATCAACACCAGGATTAGGATCGCCAAAAGAATTGGACTGTGAACTTAAAGCTGTAAGAAGAAATAGAGGCTCACATTTTTTTTAAATAACACAATCGTATGTTGGTATACCATCAGTTGTAAAGGACGCTGTTATTGAGGGGTCTGCATGTACCAGCTGACATTAAGGTAACATCTCCACTGTCTAAAATCGAAGAATAATAAACTTCTGAATCCAGCGAAATTTTCGGTATTTTTGGGCCCCTCAAAAATACCAAGTATGATTTTTGGGGTCCAATCCTAAACGTTAAAGAGCAGGATTTTCGTATAGCGCGTATACGACTTTGTCAAAAAGTCATCTTTTTCACAATGTAACAGTGTCAATAATCTCTGTTTTTTAGGCTTTTGAATAATTCCAACTCAGACATTGCTATTAAACGTTAAGAGTTGGATACCAAAAATTGAAGCTGGAATTTTTGAGAACCCCAAAAATTAAAGACTCTATTAACATTGAAAAATTATGAAAAAATATGATTTTTCAAAAAATTCATATTGACGTGATCGAGAGACGTTGATTTTTAACGTTAACGGTTGAAGCCCAAAAATCGATCTTCAAATTTTTGGAACCCACAAATCAGATATTTAATTTACACGTTGGTGGTATAAAGGAGGTGCTTTTTAACGTTAAGGGATGGAGCTCGTAAATCGGATTTGACATTTTGAAAAGCTTAAAAATACAGCGAAAGCTAATTTGTGAATAATTCAAATTTTTTGAAGGGCGTTGATTTCAGAATGTAGGGGTTGTTTTTGAGCATTTTTTTCTTGCAGAATTCGAAAGCAAAAAATAGCCCCGAATTCTGGTGAAATTGAATTTTTGTAAAATTACAAATTTCTTAATAATCACTTCTTGAGAGGGCGCTTAATTTTGGTTTTAGTCGTAGAAAATAACATTAAAAATAAAAAAACAAAAATGTTGTGGAAAAACGGTAAAAGGTACGAAAAAAAATTAAAGGACAAAAGCTGTTTATCAAAAAACAACTACAAATTTATTATTAGTGATTTTTTATAGAATGCGTGGTTTCTTTTTTAATCTGAAAAATAAAATTAACATTAAGAAAATTAAATTTAAAAAAAAAACAACACAAGATAAGAAAAAATTTAAAAAACAAAAGTTGTTCACTCAAAAACGATATACAAATTTGTTGAGACGGAAAAATACAATGGGTGAAACCTGATTTTTTTTCAAATATTCTTATATGATTTTTAGGTTTGATGGAGCAAAGGCCTATAACATTGCGATATAAGTGAAAGATAACGACTGATACTAATAATTCAGTATAACTAAGATAGAAATAAAATTTTGATTATAGAAATCAAAACCACGAAACCCACAAATGAAGAGGTTATTTTGAGTGAATAGCTGAAATTCTTTTCAAATTCTTTTTTTTATCTTGCAGAGAAATTAATAATTAAAGTTAAAATACATATTGATATGCAATCTACAAAATTCTTTCTTAAAATTCATATTTCAAAATAAAAAGTCATTAAAAAATTTTCCAGGAATCTTAAGAAAAATTTTCAAAATCATTATAAATCTTTCAAAATCCTTCAAGAGCTTCAAAATTTTTATTCGAAAGCTTCAAAAATCTACGAGCTGATTTAAATTTTTTGAAATATTTTTAAATTTTAAATTATTTTTGAAATTTTTTCAGAACTTCAAAATATGTTTCAAAATGATTCGAATTTTTCCTAAATTTTTTAAAAATCTTGCAAAATAAAAAAAATGCCCTAAAATCTTCTAGATTTTTTTTTTACAAGTTTGGAAATCTTCTGAAATATTTTAATATCTTTTTAAATAATCTCTTAAAATTAATTTTTCAATACAACAAATCATCTTAAATTTTTCCAGGAATCGAAATTTTTTATTCTCTCGAAACCGTTCAAAATTCTTAAAAAGCATCTAAATATCTCTTAAAATTACTCGAAATTGTTCTAAAAATTTTGTAATCTTGCAAAATTTAAAGAGTTTCCTTTAAAATCTTCTACATTATGTATCGAAATTTTAGGAAATCATTTGAAATCTTTTTAAATATTAAATTATTTTTGAAATTTTTCAAAACGTCTAAATATCTTTTTAAATGATTCGAATCTCCTTCTTGAAAAGCCTTTCAAAATTTAAAAATTGTCCTAAAATTTTCCAGATGCTTTTTTTACAATTTTGGAAGTCTTTTTAAATTATCTCTTAAAATTAATTTTTCAAAATAAAGAATCATTCAAGTTTTCCCACGAGTCTTATGAATTTTTTTTATTCTGTTGAAATCCTTCAAACTTCTTAAAAGCTTCTAAATTTTTTGTTCACAACTTCTATATATCTATATTCTTTTTCAAAATTTTAGAAAATCATTCGAAATGTTTTGAAATCTTTTTCAATTCTCTCTTAAAATCCATATTTCAAAATAAAAAATCATTTGACATTTTTTGCGGAATCTTAAGACAAATTTTTTATTCTTTTGAAATTTTTCAAAATTCCTAAAAAGTTTTTTTCCTTCGAAATCTCTACTAAATTATGTATTAAAAGCTAAAAAATGTAAAAATTTCGTTATATATTAGTTATATGGTCCAAAAAATTTTTTTTCAATTAAACAAAGATTTTCCTTTTATAAAAATCTATCGATTTTTTATTATTTTTTAAATTTGTTTTTAATTGACGGCCCCTTAATTTTTTTAAAAAGTAGAAATTGTTGTCAGTAAAGTAATTAAAATTTCCTACAAGTTTCATAATTAAACAAAAAATAGGGATGTATTTGACTTCTTAATCTCAACTTTATCATAAAATCGCAACTTTAAGGGTGTTTAACCCACCTTAATTTTTTTTTTCTCAGAACGAGAAAAATTTGAGGGTCACATTTCATCCTGATAAAAAAATGCCTGTACTGTACAAGATGGGATTTTTAAAATTGTAGAAATGAAAATTTTTTTAATCTAATTTTCGGCATAAAAACCTCCAGAGCGACCTCTAAATATATATTTTTTAATCTGGCAAAAATAGGGAAAAATCTGAAGAAAAAAAAATCTAAAAAAAAAAAAGATTTTATGAGGCACCCTGATGAATATAAATTAAGTAAGCTTCAAAATATTTTGAAAATTATTAAATGAACACGAGTGATCAAGAGAAATTGAATAATGTATCAGTTAATAGACTAGAAA
Organism: Andricus grossulariae; assembly: GCA_011634705.1. Classification (NCBI taxonomy): domain Eukaryota; kingdom Metazoa; phylum Arthropoda; class Insecta; order Hymenoptera; family Cynipidae; genus Andricus; species Andricus grossulariae. The sequence continues at coordinate 39,105,358 of JAABKJ010075445.1, forward strand.
TAAAATATAAAGCGCGCTTTTGATCAATGCATAACATATACATATAAACAAAAACAAAAAATATCTTATAATATTGATATGTACAAGAGTCATGTGAAATTGTAAAAAAAAACTATCTATAAAATACTTATATCAAGCACTGCCCATCGCTAAATACAAATATTTTAATAATTAATATAAAAAATAATTACTGGGGTGGTTCAAAAAAGGCTTTTTTCGAAAAGTTAAAACGCTTTTCGATTTTTTCAAAATTTAATTATTAAAATATTTATTTAAAATATTTATAAAAAAAAATGTATAAACTTTGTCATGTCTAATGTAGTTTTTCCAAAAAAAAGGTCTCAGGAAAAAAAGTTTTCTATGATTTTAAGAATTGAAATATTATCAGTCATTTCTTATGAAAGAATTTATTTTTTATGATAAAATTGTAAAACTTACAAAAAATAATTATTTCAACAACAGTTTTATTTAATGAATTTTTTCTTACTTTCGCTTCTTACTATTTTTTTTCAAAAAGATGGAATTTTAATCAATCCTGGCTTATTGATTTCGGAAAAACATTCCCTATCATTTTACTGTTTCCGAATTTAAAAATAAGTAAATAATCTTTAAATATAATTATTTGTTAAAAAAAAAATTTATTATTTTAATATCAGCCCTAGAAAAATTTACTTTCCAAATTGGAAACTATCAATAAAATTCAAACATTTTTCAAAAACTGGTAAGAAGCGATAGTAAGAAAAAATCAAATTATAAAAAACATTGTTAAAATAAACTTTTTTGTAAGCTTTTACATTTTTTCATTAAAAATGTTTTTTTTTCAATTACAACCTCAGTAATGTTAGTTTGATTTTCAAAATCATAGAAAAACTATTTTTTCAGAGATCTGATTTTTGACACAATCGAAATTTAAAAAAAAAATCGAAAAGCGTTTTAACTTTAAAAAAAAAAAAGTATTTTTTTGGACGGCCCTAATAATTATTGATATAATTTTGATGATGTTCTGTTTACAAAATTTTAAACTGACTTTAAACATCGGCTAATATCCAAGAATATAGAGGTCGTAACTGGTGATCTAAAACTTTGTATTCGAGATTATTGAGCCCATCTGTATCAAATCTTCGAACTCCATTTTCAAGATTTGAAAAGCGTGCAGTGCTTGGTGACTCCTTTTTGTGATTAAGCATGTAGTATTGAGCTACATCCGGTCCAAATCTTGTGACCTGGGAACAAATAATTATTTTTTAATACAACCAGAATCTCTGTTTTTTTCTGGATTTATTGTCACTATTTTTTTTTTTACAACAAAGTGACCTTTTTTAATCAAGGAACAAAATTCCCGGACATTTCCCGGTTGAAAATTCAACTATTTGGTTAAAAATTAATTTTTTTGGTGGAAGATTCATCATTTTACTTAAAAATTCATTTTTTAACTAGAAATTTATCTTTTTTTTTGTAGAAACTGCATCTTCTTTGGTTATAAATCACAAATGTTTCAGATTGGAAAAGGATTATTTTTCAAGAAAGGTATTATTAAGTTTCCGACACACTTAAATAGTACTTATCAAAATATGAAGGATTTTTCAGAGCGGGATTGCTTTCGCAAAACTGGAACTGGCCCAACAGAAAGGTTTTAAAAATTCAAAAACAAAATTAATATTTTGCTTTATCTCGAAAATGATGAGAGATTCGCGAAAATCGACTAGATTTTAAGGGTATTTTAGAACGGAATGGTCCTCGGTCACCCCAAATTAGGCCAGTAGAATGGTTTCCAAAATAAAAATTTCTGGTTATCTGCAGAACGATGAGATACGCGAAAACTGCAAAAAATGTTGGGGTTTCTAAAGGTGAGTCTCATGCCGTTTCCTTTTCCAACGCCCTTCTTCCAAAAATCTAAAAATTAATTTTTGTAAATTTTCTCGAAAAATATTGATTAGAAAAAAACGTATGATTACAAAAATATGTGTTCGGACGAGATCTACAACTTGTGTGAATAACATTTTTTTCTAAAATCAATATTTTCTGAGATTTTAAAAAGAAACTAATTTTCTTTGAAAGTGAAAATTATGAATAACTTAATTTATATTTATCTGCGTCAAAAGTTTATTTAGTGCGTTCAACTAAAGTCTACAAGGAACCCTTAGGTCAAGTTTCAAATCCATATTCGTGGAAAAAGAAGGCTTTCTGGGATGTTGGCGAAAACTTGCTTTCGGTGCCCGTAGATGCGGGCGAAACAAAATTACTAATTGAAATCTTTATTGCCGTTATTTTATTATAAACTATAACGGTAACGATAATCTGAAAATTTTGACAAACTTAAGATGGAGATGGAGGGTGCACACTCCATCAGCCTTACAATTTAATTTTTTAACTTAACTAATATCACTTGTTACATTCTCATCAATGAGAAAGTATTGGGAGAGTTCGCTAATCAGCCATTTTTGATGAAAATTCGAAAAGTTAAAGCATATTCAATAATTTTTAAACCATCTTTTTTAAGATGGTTTGATTTTTTATAGAACGCGTAGTTTTTGTTTTATTCGTAAAAAAACATTAACAATAAGAAAATCAATTCTTTGGAATAACATTACAAAGTATGGAAACAATTAATATATAAAAGTTGTTGACTCGAAAAAGATCTACAAATTTGTTATTAATTATTTTTTTGATAGGATGCATATTTTTAGTTAAAATCATAAGAAATAACTTTGAAAATAAAAAAATTAGGTTAAATAATATTCATAAAAAAAAAAAATATTTTCTAAATTCAGGAATTTTATATTCCGAATTTTTTATAGTTCGGCAATTTTCTGTCAGAAACTTTATTATTCGGAAATTTTCAATTTCGGTTATTTTATAAACTGTTCGGGAATTTTATTATTTGGAACTTTTCCAATTGAAGATTTTTATATTTTGTAAATTTTATACTATCCCGGAATTTTCCAGCTCGAAACTTTCAGTGTCGGGAATTTTATTTTCCAAAATTTATTAGTAATCTTTCACCAACTCTACATTTTCTTTTAAATGTTTTGAAATCATTTTAAAATTTCTAAATCTTCTCAATAGCTTTTCAAATAAATCATCTTTTTCTTAAACTTTTCAAGAGATTGTGAAAATTTCAAAAAACTACTATAAAATCTTTCAGTATGTATTTTGTCACTTTTGAAATGCCTTAAAATATTTTTAAATATTCTCCTAAAATTACATTTTTTTTAAATGTTGTAAACATTTTTTAGTGTATTAAGAGAATATTTTTATACTGTTGAAATCTTTGTAAGTTTTGATTCATTTATGAATCCTTTCAAAGCTTTTCTACAAACGTTTACTAGCCGTACTATATTTTTTCTGCTTAATAAATCATGTTGCGTCTATACAAAAAGGATTTATATGCTTCTTTTTATAACAATTTTAGAAATTTTTAAAAATATTTTCTATATTCTCTAAAAGTTATGTTTGAAGTAAAAAATAATTTCAATGTTTGCAGGAATCTTAAGAAAGGTTCTTTATTTTCTTTAAAAATCTACATCTTTAAAAAAAGTTTTAAAATTATTTTTGAATCTTTCAAAACATCTAAACCTTCCAAATATCTTTTAAAGAGATTCAAATATCTTCTAAAATTTTCAAACTAATACAAAGATTGCATTAAGATCTTTTAAATTTCATTTGAAAATTTCAGATATATTTTAAAATCATTTTAAATATTCTGCGAAAATTAATTTTTCAAGATAAAAAAAATTAAAACATTCAAATTTGCCTCGGAGTATTAAGAAAATTTTTT